>JAUZNK010081156.1:0-13189 GCA_035046665.1 Euphysa ruthae | reverse complement strand
CATATATATTTTTGAATTTTTAAACATTCAGAATAACTGCAGCTCTTTAGTTTCCATGAGTATCATAATAATCAAAATTATAATACATCATTATCAATAATTTGATATAAAAGATGCAAAATTGTCACAGAAATCATAGGAAGAATTGTAAATAGAAATTGCAATGGAAATAAATTAAGATTTAGAATGGATTTATAGCGTGGTAGGATTTAAAGCTTGTTAAATCTGAGATTTTTAGAATGCATTTGAAATAGAGACAAAAATGAGTCAAATTGGATGTTAAGTCGATCTAGAGTTTGGAAAGATTTAGGCTTAGATTTTTAAAAAGAAGGATTAAATATAATTCCTGTAGAATAAAGGTTTGGGTTTAAAATTGGTTTTTTTGGTGGGTGTTGAGATAGGATTGGTTATAGGGATTTAGGTTGGTATTGGGACGGGGTGAGTTATAGACTGGGTGGGATTTAAAGCTGGGTGCTTTAAATCCCACCCAGTATTTTGGAACGGGTTACAGTCGGTTTGGAATTAAGTTCGATTTATTTTATATATTATTATTAGGTTTATTCCTGGAATAGCTTTGAGACTGTTCAGTTTTAAATTTCGGAAAGGTAATAAAAACGATATTTAATTTTTGATAGCTGTTAGGTATTTTTTGTTTTGATGACTCAAATTTTGAGGGTTGGGTATTTAAGTGCTTTTAAGCGAGTTCAGTGGCGTTTGGTTTGTTGAATAAGACCTAATCGCAATCAATTGGATTTGTTAGTTCGGAAATGCTTAAGGCTGGTAATAACTGAGTGGTGATAGAACCAGAATTGAGCCTGGTTAACATTTAATTTTGAAAAATATCAGACATAGATTAAATTTTCCTTTTGGCAAAAGTTATACACAGAGAAAGGTCTGCAGATGGACTCTGATAGAGGGTTTAATAGGTTTTCAATCATGGTTAAAGTTTCCGGCGGGTTGTATTTTAGTTTTGAAAGGATTTAAGGATGTGTTTAGCAACTAACAAATTTCAGAACTGCGTTCTAGTAAAAATAAGGTACAAAAAAGTTAAGTAGAATTTTTTTTTTCGGCGACTACTATCTCATTTTATTTTCGGAGATATGAGATTGGTTATTCTTGTGATAAAATCTTGTAATCCTCTTTCTAGTTTAGATCGTAACGGTGGTGATATTCAAGTTAAATTTATTTAAGTGTGCACAGAAGCTATTTTTTTTACGATTTTGTAGGATCCCACTTTCCGACTCCAAGCAGCTGTGAATATAAATGTTAAATGAAAAAACAGAACAAGGGATGACTATTTAGTCAAAAATGGGAAAATGGGAAAATATCTGATATCGAGGGATCAGTTGCAATATAATGTATAGTAGTCAAGGCATGAAGACAAATAAATTTTTTACAAATAAGATTTTTACAAATTTTATATTACTTTATGAATAATTTATTAATTATTTTATCTTAAGGGAATTTTCTTATTAATTTCCTTCGAACATATCAAATCAATTTTAACTAAAGGTTTTAAATCGCTGTAAATTTGGTTCAGTTGGAACTCAATTTTTGGCCAGGGAGAATCAATCATTTTCTAAGTGTATGTCATTACAATCTAAGTATAAGTGATTTGGAAAAAACCTCCATAGTTTTCAAATTTTTAAAAGTATATTAGATTTTTGTTTATTAAATTTAGGAATTTGAATATTGCTGCTGGGTAAAAAGATGTTTAGAACCACTGTAAGAAGTAAAAAAAAAAAAGAAGTGAAAACAAGTGCATTCTGTGTTATAATATAAACTTAATAAATGAATTAGCTGCTTATGTTCATGTTATTTGTTTCAATCTTTTTTGCTAGAAATCATAAAGATACAAATTTTATCATTTTAATCAATTTACTAAAACTTTAATTTTAAAGTTACTCGATTTTGTGCTTTATTGTAGTGTAAATAAAGAGGTATTTATTTTCGCATCAATTTTACTTTCAATTATATCAATTTAACATTAAAATTAATTCATTATTGATAAACCAGTTCGCTTTAGAAATTTCAAAAACTTGGTTCTTAAAAACTTGGTTATGTCTTCGAATTATGAATAATTCGTTCATAAATTTGGAATTTCAGGCCTGGTGTAAAGAAAGATCTAATAATTAAATTAAATACCAATAAAAATGCTTTAAACTTCATCAAAGAAAGGTTACTTTCTGTATTAAAATCAACCTTTTTTAGGAATTGTGGGAGCAGCTTTAACCTATGCTTGTACCCCGTCGTCTGCTAGAGAAAACCTTGGCGTTACATCTCTCCATAAAGATATGGAAGCAGCACAGGGCTTCGGGTTGGAGCTTTTGTTTACCTTCATTTTAGTTTTCTTTGTCCTTTCAATAACTGATGAAAAAAAAAACGTCGAACCATACGGAACTACACTTGGAATTGGAGTTGTGATATGGGTGTGTCACGTGTGTTTGGTAAGGTCTATATATATATATATATATATATTTTACATTTACTTAATGTATCACCTGAGTTTATAATGTTTTGATACAAAACACTTTGCATAAAACCACGATCATATTTTTCTGGAACCACAGAAGTGCATAATTTGAAATACGAGCATTAAGCCGTATAAACATAATATAAGTACAAGCATAATATTGTCGATGGAAAAGATTTAAACAAATAAATAATTTTTTTTTCATAAGTATTCGCCTCCAGCGAGTTATAAATGGCGGGAAAAGTCTTCCCGCGAGTTATAAGTTGAGGCAAAGGCTTCCCGCAACTTAAGTTGCGTGAAGCTGTCTAAGATAGTTTTAGGTTGTGGGAAGCTGTCCAAGATAGTTATAGGTTGTGGGAAGCTGTTCAAGATAGTTTTAGGTTGTGGGAAGCTGTCTAAGATAGTTTTAGGTTGTGGGAAGCTGTCCAAGATAGTTTTAGGTTGTGGGAAGCTGTTCAAGATAGTTTTAGGTTGTGGGAAGCTGTTCAAGATAGCTTTAGGTTGTGGGAAGCTGTTCAAGACGTTTACAAGTTGCGTTAAATAAGTTTTCGTAAAATTATGTCACATATGAGCCAAGGTAGTTTATACATTTAAAAATTAGTTTTAACAGGTGAACATGATGAAAAGATATCTAGTTTTTGTTAAGAGAAAACTTTCATATTCTTTCAGGTATTATTTATCAGGTATATTTTGTCACTTGACCTGACATATTAAATAATTATGAGATAACAAAAAAAACCTGTTTATGAAATAAACAATTTTATTTTTTAATGTAAACAAATGTGGTTTAAAACTTTTTTTCTTAAAAAGATAACTTCCCGTTTTTTTTGTAAAAACTTTCCGTGGATCGGACTGGATTTTGATCCACGCATGCACAGTAACAACATAATCTATTTATAACTGATCCAAAACGATCCAGATCTGGATTTCGGAAAGTTAAATCACTTTTAACTTATCGGTGATCTAGATCTGGATCAACTTGGAAGACACCAATAAACCAAATTGGTGTTCGATGAACATAACACGTGCTACAATAAACACAACATATATGAAAACTATTGGTAAAAAAAATAATATAAACATGGCCGGCAAAGGAAATGATGAATTTGGTTACTATGAGCAATAAGAATATAATGGGTATGGTACTCAAGGTCAAAAAAACGCAAATCATTTATTAGTAGGTGATATTCTCCTTCCCATCATCTTTTCTGAAAAATCTTTCGCACCCATTCTATTTTCTTTTTCTAAGTGCGTCGTTTATTTCATTTTGTCTCCGTTTCAATAACAGAGCGAGTAAAAGTGAGGCAGCTGCATGGTCGTTATTCATATAAAAGGAATGTTTCAATAAAAAAATATGTATTCCATTAATGCCTGACTTGTGCAAAACAAAAATATTTAGATTTACTAAAATAAGTGGAAAAAGTATTCCGGGTCAGATTTCGATCCGATCCAGATCCGATTCAGTCCGATCCAAGGAAAGTTATTTGCTAGAACTAATGTGCAGCTAAATTTAAATATTCAATTTGAATGGGAGATCACAGGAACGGGATTTTAACAGCCAATCTTTTCCACCCCATAATCAATTATATTAATAGATAGTTAACTCATTTTCTCCAGATCCCTTTTACTGGATGTGGAATCAATCCTGCTCGCTCATTCGGACCTGCTGTAATCATGAACTCATGGGATGATCATTGGGTGAGTATTTCTCTATTTTACTTACTTAATAAAAAGTTAATTCGTTTGTATCACATTAAAATCAGTGCAGAATTGGGTTAGCGTCTAGACAAAAAGCAGTCTGTTTTAAGTACAAGAGATTATAGGAAAATATTTGCAATCTTTAAAAATCTATATGAAAAACTTCTTAAAAGAAAATGTTTCAGATTTTATTTTAACGCTGATTATTCATGCTATCTAAATTCAAGAGATCGTTGGTCGATCTAGCTTATTTTGATGAAATACACGGGACTATAAGACTACTATGAGAAATTTTTACTTCTACTTCAAAAAGCTTTTGCTTAATTAGCTATTATGTAAGAAAAATTAGTGATAAATGGTAGTAAGCAGTATATATTTGACTAAAATTTTCATATTAAAATTTAAACATTTGAGTTATCATAAATGAAGTTAGTTATACTTTAGCAAAATACATTTTTTTTGACATTAAATTAATAAATAAACTTGAAAAAATCAAAAACAACTTCATAAATCAAACCCTTAAATCCCCTATATTAATTAAATCCCCTATATTAACCAAATCCCCTATGTTAATCAAATATTCTTATTTCTTGTGTGTTTAGATTTATTGGATTGGTCCCATCATAGGTGCAGTTTTGGCTGCTTTAATTTACGAATTCCTATTTTACGTCGATGACAAGCAGAAAAAGCCAGAGCCAGTTACTCTACAGCAATGTGAATCAAATAATGCCTAGATAAAGAAATCATACTAGATTTTTGTAATCAAGTTGATTTTAAAGCAAAATCGATTTCAAACAGCAAACTTCCTTTAGTTCTATTTTTGACGGAGTTTTCTAAGAAAAACATTTAATAATTTCATCAGGCAATGAAATTAATTTTGCTGCGCATAGATACTTTAATGTCCAACGAGAAGATCATTCTATCTGTTACAAAAGGTATCGTGGGATTTACTTTACTTGTTACAACAACGGCGAATGAAATATTAACCACGTGATTAAATTTGTTGTAAATAAGAGGAATCGTTTAATAGGAAACCCTGAAAACTAACTCAAATTCCTTGTACTTTTTTCTTGCTTGCACCTTCTTTAAATTTCTTTCAGCGAACTTAGCATGTTTTTTAGTATTATGCACCAGACACCAGATAAACAGCAGATCATAAATTCGTCTCAAGTGCGTAAATAATTTCTAACAAATTTTTTCACAAGCGCGAGACATGCTACCATATTTAAAATTTTTGTTGAAATCAAGCATGTTAGCTACGATAGCTTATATACCCGCGATAATAAATCTTTTAAAAAAGACGTTGTGGTACTTTTCTAACTTACCCTGCTAAAAAGGGTTTGCAGTTCTATTTTGTTATTAATTTAATCTAATCGTGTATTGCGTTTTTAATCAGATGATTTGAAACAGCTGTTTTCTTATCTATAAAAGCAAAATTTAACAACAGCTTAGATTTTAATTTGATCAGATTGTCAACTGCGAAATGAATATTTCAAACCTTATCACGAAGGTTCCCGAAAAGGATACAAGCGTGACGTTCCTGCAACAAAGAGGTAATCTAGATAATAATCGCCAGTGTGTAAACTCTTTGAACCCAATGACACCTTCTTTTTTTTTTTTTTTTTAATGTTTTATAATCTTGAAAGGAAGTCAAAGACGATATATGTTTTAATAAATTCAAACGATTGTTTCATATACCCACTATTTTAAGTATTAACAATTATAAACGATAACAATAAACAAAATAACATATCATGAAGTTAGCACTATTAATGCTTCTATGAAGAAGAAAAATATTAGATCTCAATTCTATAGTTTGCTTAGATGGTTTTTGGAAAAGTGAATCATGTCTTCTTTTAAAATTTAAAATTCGAAATGTTTTTTTTGAAGTCTATGAAGATTTAAAAAGTTGTACTTATAAGTAAGTAAGTACTTCCACAAGCTATATTTGGATACGATAAATAACAATGAAAAACAAATTACATTAATTTTCGTAAAGCAGGATTTAAAAAGGACCTACATTTATAAAAAATCATTATCGTCCTAAATATTTTGTTTCTAACAATCTGATATGGCTAATAACATACATTTGGTTTTATCACACTTTAATGACACGGTGAAAAAAAGTTTAAGTCCGATATTCATGTAAGAGAAATGTTTTTTGATATTGCAATTTAAAAAAAAAGTAGTGTAATGAGCAAATATATTAGTAGATATAAGATTTGAAACTCTACCATACACATATGTTAAAAATATTAATGGTCCTAAAATAGAGCCTTTGGGAATCTCACACATGATATCTAAAACCCCAGTGGTCTTAAGTTTTACAAACCGCTTTCTGTTTTTGAGGTAACTTTTGATCCATTTAAGGATTTTTCCTGTTATATCATAATTTTGCACATTTGACAAAAGAATATCATGACTAACTGTGTCAAAGGCTTTTAAAAGATCTATAAAAACGCCAGATATAAACTGGTTATTTTCAAAAGAGTTGTAAATTTCTTCAGTTAACTCTAAAATAGCATGTTCGGTAGAACATCTTTTTGGAAACCAAATTGTTTCGTATAAAATAAATAATCATTTGAAAAGTATTTGAATATCCTTTTATAAAAACTGGAAGTGAACATATAGGCCGATAATTACATGCAAGAGTATGATCATTATTTTTAAAAATCGGATTTATCCTAGCATTCTAAAGTATTCTGTCAGGAAAAATCATTTTATTAAAAGATTTATTCAAAACATGAAACAGAGATTTTCGTGGGCACGTATTTTTTTTACAAGAAACCAAATACACGACTAAGTGCTAGGAGTTTCTTATTTTGGGAGTATTATTTTCCAAATTCTAGTTTTAAAATTTTCTTAAAAATTTAAAAATTTCCAAAAGAAGAAAAAAGTGAATGAAACAAGATTAAATACGAAAATGAAGATAATATAATATAATAACGAAATGTGAAAAATCGTGTAAATATGTACAAGTGGAATTTTATCGAAAGTTTTAATTTACCAAAATTATATGTAGCCCATAAATATAGTACAACGTTGTGCAGTCATCGGTTTTCTCATGGAATAGCACACGGTATTCTCCCTGCTTTGTATTGTACCATCTGGCCTATGCCACAATCTACAGGTAGTAAAATATCTGTAGCTCTAGATACACCAAACCAAACACGTCTGTTTAGCGAAATCACTTCTGCAAGAAAGAATAATTTAATCTGTGCCGTTAGATTGTCACAAAGTAAAAAATCTCTACGTCGGTATAGTGTTTGATAGCAGGTTTTAAGGTCTTTTGTACCCATTCGATACTAAAATCGGTATGTGCCCATGCAGTCAGCTGCCAGTAGACATCTAAATCTTTGTGATACGATTCTTTCTCATCGAGACTGATTTTTTTTTCCCTGTTCCACGGAATATAATTTTCATGCCAACTTAACTTTTCCAACAGGAGAGATGCAAACTTGTAGCATACATTGCCGTTTGTCAAGACCTGATCCGTGTTGGCTAACCCACGTTTTATGCTCCCGTCTTTCGATCTTATAGAAGTTATAAGTTCTCCTGGTCGACTACCAATGGCATGGGGACTTGGTAAATGTTGAATCGATGGTTAGGAACATATTTTCCCCATTTGGTATCATAAGAAACTTTTTTCACCTGATCTCATAACGCCTTCACCAAGTTGTGTATGTCATTGGATCAAGTCCGGCAAGTTTTTGCTCTTATCTAACAGTTTTGTTCGTTGCACCTGTGTTAATTTGATTTTATATACCCAGTGGGCACAGTTTCGTATAAAAAACGCCGGATTAATGTACCTTCGAAAAGTTTATTTGCGGTACAAATTCCGACCGTATGGAATTGTCCAGGTATGTCTTGTTAAAACGTTCAATATACGTTTCCGTGAGACGTCCATAAAACGACTAATAACCGATATTTGAGCCTCCACAGTACTTAGTATTGCACCATGTTTACTTATAATTTGACCAATCTATCAAAATATTTCAAACGAATTTACTACTTCAAGACTTAATTAAATATTCTGAGAAAAAATAGTGTATTTACTGTCAATCTAATTTTATTTATATCAAAAAATGCAAATATTTTGTCAAAAAAAAAAATGGCACTGTTTTCGCGTTAATGCCAAATGAGCACCAGATGCAAAGCTCGATTTTTGTTTCCGTAACGTGAGACGAACACAACCGTAACTGCTCTTACTATGTAGTACACTGACCGACCGAAAGCGAAAAAAAAAAATTAAATGTAAATCATGCAACGTATATTTCCAGTCATTAGAATGATTCTTAAAATCCCCCACTTGAACTGTGTAGCATAATTGGACATTATTTTTTATCTTTTGTTGTTATTTTTTAGCTATTTTCATGAACGGCATTATTGATCACAATTTATTTTTCTATTCATAAACTATAGCTTATCATACAGCATTGTAAAGCTATATGTCTCAGGTTTTCGATAATATCAGAATCAGATGGTTTCTCTCCTTTTTACTATTTTTCCCAACCATTTCTCTAAAAAAAATATGATTTTTTGTAAGCGTTCGGTCTGTGTCGGTTTTGTATAATTTGAAAGTAGTTCTTCTCAGGTTTTTTGTTTTCAATTAATGAGAAACTAAATAGCTGTAAAATGGCATATATGCATATGTATATATGCCATATGTATATATGCCATCTTGTTTGCCTTTTGTTACCTAAACTTGATTTCTTAATTGTGCAGTTTAAATTTGTTGATTTGCATAACTTTTGCCTTTTATTTTGCCATTTTCATTGACGCGCTGAATGAGTTCTAACACGCAAATAAAAAACTTTGGGGCTATATAAAAGAAGTTCTCCGCGCAAACGTCAATAAAGCAGTGCCATCGCTTTCACTAGATGTCTTAAACGCTAACATTTATCTTGCTTTTAGAGGTGCAGTGCCACTAGACATAAATTAAATCAATCCCGTTCTCTTCTGCTTTGAGAAATATTAAAATAAAATCTTT
Organism: Euphysa ruthae; assembly: GCA_035046665.1. Taxonomy (NCBI): domain Eukaryota; kingdom Metazoa; phylum Cnidaria; class Hydrozoa; order Anthoathecata; family Corymorphidae; genus Euphysa; species Euphysa ruthae. Next base: position 4,028 of record JAUZNK010081156.1, on the reverse strand, counting down.
CTTGTCACTGTGTTCTAAGCAAATCTAATATTCTGCATATTTTTACTTCTGCATTGTTATTTCGATTCAACATAAGTTTTCAAAATATTCATAGTTTTAAACTTTATTTTATAAAGTAAATTATTTGCTGATATATTAGATATTCCAAACCATTATCCTAAGCTTCCCATGAACATTATTAATTATTGCATTTTCTTCGATTGTCACTTTCTTTTCGAAACCCAACGATTGTTGTTGCAGTCTTTTTTTTTTATTTTCTCTTCCCTCAAATCTTTTGTGTCACCCAAATATCACTTTAGAATATGTCTTAAACGTTTAACTAACACTCAAAGAGCAATCCTATGTAATGAATGTAATTTTTGGGAACACATTGATTGTAATCGAATAGATGACCACGCCATAAACAGTTAAATTAAACTGTTACTTTTCTTTGGATTTGTATTATTTGCACGATTCCATTCTCCAAAATTATAAATCTGAATCTTAGACAAATATTTGATTGTAACGGTTTAGACAATAAAACCAAAACTTCAAATTACGCTCCATACACGTTAAACAACTTTTTGATGATTTTAATAACGCAAAGAGCACTCTCGATTGCAAAAACTTAGACATCGCAAAATTTTAGGACCTCTTATTTTCTTAATTTATAAAAGTTACCTCGAATGCTCAATCAAACATGTCACATCATATCAGTTCGTTGACGACACTAACCACTTATTAATCAACAAATAACTAAACAAATGTATAAACCATGATCTATCTAACCTTCTGCAATGGCTTAGTGCAAATAAAATGTCGTGTGAATGTAAATAAAACAGACATAATTTTGTATAAATTTTGTATATTTTAAACCTAGGAATCATTCAAATTTTATATTAAATGGTTAAGGATTAAAATTATTGAAAACTCTAAAATATCTTGATGCAAGAATAGGCAAAAATCTATCATTTAAATCATATCTTAACGAACTATCCTTAAGACTACATCCATTGGCATGCTAGGCAAATTAAGGCATTTCGTATATCTTCAAACCATTCATCACGCAATTTTTGGATCACATCTTAGATATGCGTGTCATGTGTGGGGACAAGCTAGGGGAAAGGCTCTAAGAAAGAATTGCTGGATTGCAAAATATAGCTTTAAAGCTAATACGTTTTGTTTCTTTTCAAACCAATAGTATTATTGTTATATTAATCTCTCAAACGTTTTACGAATCTATGAACTGATTCAATATCTAAATTGCAATTTTGTATTGGATTAGCAATATTTACATCTACCAGTTATTGTTAAAGAAACCTTCTTGTCCTGAAAAGAGGATGTATATGACCTATAAGGTTAGTTACAATCAGCGACTTGACAAGACCGCAAAACGAGATACTATGGGTTAGATTAAATTATACCTTTGCTGTCCTTCCTGTTGTTCTTGACTTTTTTTTTTTTTTAATTTGCCCTAATTTTCAAACATGAAAATAGTAAAATTCACCATCTATCTTTACATTTCTTTAATTAACATAAACTTTACATTTCCTAAATTATAAACGAGTTCCGATTACATTTTCCAGGACAACTTTATGCTTATAAGTCGTGTTTTTTGTGCACTGCACAGTCAAATTTAATGCTTTTACTGTCTTTATATATAAGGGTTGTTACTTAACCTTAGTATTTGTAACTGTACCTATGCTATGTTTACACGCCTAAGAATTTTATGCAAAATATCAAAGTTTTAAATTTTTTGTTTACAGTTTATATATTATTTATATATTATTTATATAGATATATATTTGAATAGACTTTTATAGCATGTGTATCTTAGCATGAAATATAATGATTGATCGATTTTACTTTTATTCAAACGAAAAAAGTATTGCTGCAAATACATTCTACAGTATGCTCAAATTATTTAAATAGTTGTGGTCTCTTTTCATAGATGAAGATGATGTACAATAGGGAATGGTGATTTGAACGCCTATTGTCACACTTTACAATATGACGAGATGTGTTAAAACAATGAATGTTGTTGTTAATAGAATGTACTTTTATCCATTTATTCCAATGGGATACTACGATTTTTTACTGGAACACACTATATGTAATTTGTTTTCAGTATAAAGGATGTTAGATTTAGAACCTGATGCAATTGTAATGCTTTTAGTAGTCTATGGATTTAAGGCGGTCAGTTGTCGCACACTTTCAAATAAAAAATTTAGTACGAAAAACACTTTAAAGTCAGAAAATTTTGCAGGAAGAAAAATTCGCGGGCGTTTAATTTGTTATTATTAAAAAATTACCAATACTTTTGTGTCAAAGTGATGTTATATTTTACGTCTGTCAACGTTTTTTTGTAGAGTTTCTTTAAAAATGGCATCTCAAATAGCATTTTTTCAGAAAAACTAAAACACATTTAAGCAAAAAAACTAAAGAATTATTTCTAAGTTCACTTGATAAGGTTCGTAGACGGAATGTCTACAGGAATTATCTACAATTTTTATTTTATTTTTTCCTATTTTTATTTTTGCGCGTATCGTATCGAGGGATCACAATGGAAATATTGTTATAACCTATGGTGGATTCCCGCGAGTTTTGAAAAAATCCTAAAATGTGACAATAATTTTCCGCGTAAGGCGTCGTTAAAAAAAAAAACTTTATTATGAATGTTTTTCAGCATTGTTTTGCATCTTAAATTCGAGATTGTGCTAGAATGTAGTAAATGTCAATTTAAATAGTTCTAAAAAAAAAAAATATCACAAATACATTGTTCGATAGGTATTTTAAGATTAAATGGGAGTTCTTCAGTTGTGTGCAGCTTCTTGCTCTGTGATGTCTGAGTATTTAGGTGGTAACATTATAGCTTCTTTGTTGTTATTTCGCAAAGTTAAACTTTCGTATAAAATAACTTCGATTTTAGCTGTTTTTTTTTTTTTGTAATTTGATACTTCTTCATGTTTATTTCGCTTAATAAAAAAAACAATTTAGTATACAGCTTAAAGCGTTTATGCGATTTGCGTTGCTTATTCTTTTAACAAAAGTTTGGTCGTTTGTAACCTGTCATAATTTAAAAATATAAACTTGAGTTATAAGACAATAAACACGATATCCGCATATTGAATAAACAATAAGAACACGGAAAACCCTTTGACAAACTTTTTTTTGTATAGAGAGAAAAAGATAATCTGTTATGTAAATTTGGTATTATACTAATCGTATGCCCATGCAACTTGACAAACTTGCTTTTTAAGTTCCATATGTTTTATTTAATTATAAAAATTCCCATGTAATGTTGCCATATTTCTAAACATTAGCAACATAGAATTATTCTCCTTTGTTTGATTGGGATGAGCGCTATTAATATTCAGCTATTTCTCTATTTTTATCTTCGAAAAAAATACTGACAATGGATAATGTAGTAAAAATGATGTTAGTTATGAAATTCAAAAATATAGTCTTCATATTTGCGAATCTCGACATTTTTACTTGGTCAAAAATTTTCTCATACAAAATATTACATTAACGTATAACTTGCCATTAAAATTTCTCAATATATTTAGATAATTTTTAAAATTTCGCGAATTCGTTTAAAAAAGCAAGGTTTGAGAAAGGTTTCCGAAAAAATTTTATGTACTCACACCGTCTGAACACAAAAATTACATAACTAGGCAATTCAGGCCATATTAAAATATATTAGTAGAGGCTTAACTTTATACTTCATTTGAAAGACCACAAAAAGAGAAATTCTACGAGGGGTCAAACTCATTTCTATGTCAAGTAGTTCTAGAGATATAAGATTTTTAGTAGAACAGAATGAGTCCAATTTTGGTTTGGATATAAAGCTATTTATGAGAAGAATTTTTTTATTTTTTCGTCACAAATTATTACATGTTATTAAGGTGGTAAAATTCTTAAAATATGACTATAAAAACAACAAAATAAAAAGTTATATAAAAGCTATGCAGTTTTTGACCAACTATATAAACTATTTTTTATAAATCGGAAACGTCCAAAATTTAAAATGTGTATTTTACAGAACA
>JAUZNK010081145.1:0-13191 GCA_035046665.1 Euphysa ruthae | reverse complement strand
ATAATCCAAACTGCAGATAAGCTCATTGGTTTTTCTCCTCGGTCATCAGAAATCCCAGGTCTTATTTGCGGAGGTTTGCGGTTATTCCAATTTAGATATATTATATTTTATTATTTCTTAATCCTAATTTACACTCTAACAAAAAAATAATAAATTTCATGACACAAAAAAAGAATATTTCTCAAAAAATTTGTTATGTGCGGGTCTTACCGATCTCATCTGTTTTCTGTTTATACATTTTTGTGCATTCTAAATTGTAAACTCTTGTAAATAAGTATAAAATATTGAGGTAAAAGGCCATTAGAACAATTGCCTTAAATAATATTTTAAAATAAAACAGTATCTTTTATTAACTTGGGTTTTAAATGTAAAATAAAAAAAAAAGTTAAAAATGATTATTCACTTTTAATGAAGTTACATGCGGAAAACACGCAGATGGCAGTGAAAAAAGCTGTCGGTAATGAAGGCAAGCAGGAGGGAGTGAAAAAAAGCCAAATTGTGAATTTCTTAGAGAATTTAAAATTTCTATGTGAATTGTAAAATTTAAGACAAAGTTTAAAAATGATTTTTCTTAAATTTTAAATATCTTTAGCAATTACATGAATTAAAACACAGAAAAAAAAAAAAAAAAAAAGAAATCACCCGAAAAACAATAGAGTAACAAAAACTTGGTCTAAGAGTTGTAAATTTAGTTTTCATGATTCTTAATTTTGAAACGAAGACACTTAATCAAAGGAGAGGTGCATGAAGATGTATTAAATAAAGCAAACAACTGATCGAGTGAGATTCTAAATTTCATTAAAAAGGCTATTGAACGAAGATATTCATTCATAAAAAAACTTTGCTTGTATTAAAATCCTGATAATTTTACAAAAGTTAATCGTCATCGTTAGTATTGCAAATGTTTATGATTAACTCCATAGGAGGAATTATGAGTAGATATCGTACCCTGAAGAAAAACGATACAATTTTTATCGCCCAAACCCAAATTCATAAGAACGGTGTGAGAGATTTGAACCCCATTCATAGAACATCAACTACTTTTTCTTTATTAGGACTCTTCAGCTGTACTGAATCTACCTTATATACAAAACTAAATATTTATTGCGTAGAGAAAAAATCTAGCCAGCTTGAAAATCGATTCAATGGAACAAAACGGAAGCGCCACAACTATTATCGCCTATATCCATGGGTACATAAATAAAAAATCTATAGTAACTGAAGCTGAAAAATTAACCATGACATGATTTTTAGAAGTTGAATAGGGCGCAATGAAAAGGGAGCTTAAATTTGGAAGCTTAAACGAAGAAAAGACAAAGAAAAGGCAAAACCCAATGTAATTAAAGATGGACTTAATGACCTAAAAGACCTACTTGCCAATGCTTACTAAAGCTTTAAAATTTATATTTCATTTTTATAATTTTTATAATTTTTAATTTAAATAGTAATAATGAAAGAGTCAGCTGAACAGGGAAAATGTATTTTTAAATTATAAAAATGGTACATTGAAATTTTGAATTTGAAGCGAGAATACTAGAGGAGAGGTAAATCAAATAAAAATTGAAGATTTAATGAGATTATTCTTAACCTGCAATTAGAAACCTACCTAAAGCTGTGCAGATTAGTAGCAAAAATTCACAAAATGGTGTAAAAGACGATAGAATAAAATTAACATTTAACAATATTTCGTTAAATTATGACTTTGTTGCAATGTGAAATGGCCTCATCTACTTTCAATAGATTTAAATTCAGGATTTTTTTTTATCACAACAGTTGCTATACACTATAATTACAACTAAAGGCGAATTTTATATTTATTGTAAAAATTGTGCATTGATTGGATATATTGCCATGACCCCAAAAATTAGTCTAACCGAGTTAAATTACTTTTGAGATAACTTATTTGCTTTTAAATCACACCTAATAGTTACAGGATGAAAAACATTATCTTTATGAATTAAGCTTATATTTTAAGCCGGTTTCACAAGTATTTTCTTAAAAAATTCTTATCGTTGCTCTTAATATCTATATTTTCAGGCTCGCATATAAAATTTGTGCTCACATATTGTGTTCTTACAAGGTTTTCAGTCTTGATGATATTTATTACGTTTCTTTGCAATAGAAATTAAAAATTGCGTGTTAAATTATGTTATTGCAAAAGGGCTCAGTGCAAATGAAGCCGTTACTGATTTTTTAGTAATATTATCATTCAAGTTTATCAATCACAATATTTATGATTATAGTCATTTCTGAATTGCATGTCTATTGAATGCATGATAGATTTAGAAAACCTAATATTTCTTGATATGTATGATTTCATGCTTTCATTTCTTTTGTTCTTTTACCTTTAATTCTGACGTCACATCCATTTTCATATCGTTTAGTAGCTGAGGTCATTACTCCTTAGCCTCACCGATAACCTTATTGTCCCTATCTCTCTTGTTTCTGCTACATTTGCTCTGCGTAGACTCTAATATATATTTTATTTCTATTTAAAATGCCATAATACTTTGTTAAGACCTTCTTTCTGAATAAAAGTTTAGACATATAGAGATTTGAAAAATTGAGCTTATTCAAATTCTGATTTATAAAATTATTTTGTTACCTCATTCTTCTTCTTTTCACTGTTACCTCCCTTTATTTTAGTTTTAGATTGTCTGTTTCAGTTCTTCTTGGTGTTTGCACCAATGTCATTTTATAATCAATGGTATATTTTTATCACCATTCGGTGTTTTTCTTATCATTTGCTTCACCTTATCCATATTTGTTCGGTGATTGGTTTATTCACTTATTCGCTATATTTCTTGTTTATTTATATGTCAGCTTTTGTTCATTTTCTAACTTTTAGCTCCATTTTCTCTATTTTTTAAAAATTCCTTCCCCTTCGCTCAGCATCTAATTTACATGCTTGAAATTTTTGCCCTTTGGATCATTTTTCCCTTTTTTGTACTACTTTTTTATTGCGTTGTTCTATTTCCTAGAATCATTGGAATGAGTAAAAAAATGTCACTTGCTATCATTGTAAAAAAAAAAAAAAAAAGTAAAAAAATTTTTTATGCATATTTTCATATTGTCTACCGAGATTTGTATCTATAACATAAAATTTTGGTTTATATTAGTGTGTTTTTAATATCACGTTGCTTAAAAGTAATTGATTTGAATGAAGAAGACAACCCTAAAAAAAAATTATCTGCAGATGTAGTTAAAAAAAGTTATGCTAGATCGATTTACAAAAGTAAATCCAGCAGCAATATAAATTGCCCATACCATAATTCTCTAAAAAATAAAGTTTGTAACTTCAAAAAATTCAACATATTATTTAGTGTGTTTGTTATGTTTATGTTTGTTACATTACTCTATAATTGTGACTAAGCTTAATATAGCAAATTTCGTGTTAAGCATATATGGTGTGAAAAGTAGCTAAAGTTATTTTAAATCATATTCTTTTTGAAGAAATTTTTTTGTGAAAGTTTGACAAGTTTAGGAGTCTATTTAGAATAAAAATAGAAATAAAAACTCTAATGAAATCAGTGCAAAAAATAAGTAAAGCTTTATTTGTCATTTTTAAACTACCAGCTCTCCAGATTTTAATTTCAATGCGGTCTTTTTTTTTTCATTAAGTTTATGATTTTATTCACTTGCTTTAAGCAGGTTTTCAACACCATAAAGTGCTCTAAATAACAAAAAGATGATTTACAACAACATGAAATGCACTAAGCAACAAGAAATATGGTTTGCATCATCATAAAATGCTCTAAATAACAAAGAGATGGTTTAAAATAACATAAAATGCATTAAATAACGAAAAAGATGGTATGCATAATTATAAAGTGCTCTAAAAAGCAAAAAAAGATGGTTTGTATCATCGTATGGTTTGATTTATCATAAAGTGCTCTAAGTAAAAATGATTAAAGTATTTACCATGGAAAGTTTGCATTAGGAAACAATTTTGTTAACAACTATTTGTTATGTAAGCAAATTTATGTTTTATATCAACATATGTTGATAGGAAAAGCAATCAAGTTGACATATTTACGTTGTATAATCCAGTCTATGAATATGAAATAAACATGCTTTAAATGCAAAAAGCAAAAGTAAAAAGTCAAACAAATTTGAAAAATTATTACAAAGTCGCAAATATTTACCTCGCGGATCATATTTTTTTAAAACTGCATCTGCTAATAGATCAGAATAATTAACCTTTAATGAAAATTAAATAAAAAGCTTTCTAAAAAAAATCCCTCAAAAATAATTTCCCTACCTTAAATTTTATAATTTTTTGTACTAAAAAGATTTTATTTTCACAGAATTTTTATTCTGGAAAAAGCTTATTTTTCTGGCCATGGTTCTCTTCTCTGTAATAAACAAGATAGACGGGGAAAACTCGGAAATAATCATGACATTTCACGCGCTAAATTTTAGTGGAGCTGATTTTTTAATCATGGGGGTTAATTATCCGTAGGCAGTTTTCCGGAGGGTTATTCTCCGGCGGGTAATCTCTAATCATAAATTCCTAGTTAAATAATTTTTAAAGCATCAAAAAACAACATTATTTTCAATATAGCGTAAACTTTCATCAAATCAAAGATTAAAACGCAAGTTGTTTCACTAACAACAACTGTTCATATAGAGATCAACGCTAAAATACAAACATGAAGAGACACATCCACAAAGAGAGGCAAACGTAAAATGGATAAATAGCCAAAGAAAGAAAAAAAAAAAAAAATAACGAATAAGAAAATATAAACAACATTAAATGACTTCTTTTGTGCATTTGGACATTTCATTATATGCTCAAATTAAGAAACTATAGGTTTTTTCTTCTGTTATGACCCGTTTCCCCTTCTTTTACTATCGTTTTCCCCGTTTTCTGATCGATTTCCTCGTTTTCTAATCGATGCCCCTCGTTTCTACCTGTTTCCTGTTTTAGGTTCTAAGCCATTAATTAAATTTTTAATTAAAAGCAAGTTTTTTATTAATATCATTTTTTATATCAGATTATATTTTCTGCTACCATAATTTACAGTATAAATAAAAACGCACATTAATTTTCTTTCAAGAAGATGTATCTGACATTAAATTCAATTGAAATAAACTTAAAATTGCTCTTAAAAGTATAGTTCCAGTCAAAGTAGGGAAACCTCATAGAACCATTTGGGTCTAATTATCGAGAACCGATAAACTATGAAATTTATGAATAATGATTTTCCTTTACCAATACAAAAAAAAAATATTTTAATAGAACAATTTGAAATCAAGGGAAGAAAAAATAAATGACCTTAGTTTCTTCTTAAAAACAATATTTTAGAGAGATTAGAGTTGATAAGAACAATTTTTTTCCACAGATAAGGGCCACAAAATGTAATGGCAAACTTTTTTGTAATTTGTACTGTTGTCACATTTGTACTGACGGTTCTACTAACAAATTAAAGGCGATAAATCATGAGTTCGTTGCAGGCTATTTCTAGAAGTATAGTTTTAGGCTTAGAGTAGGATTATATTGTTATCCTACATTCAGTGACATATATTTATGGTAAAAAGCGACTGAGATAGCCCTCATATTGTTCACTCGCAAATAAATTTTTTATTACTTCTAATTTTTCTGTAAAATAGCATGCAACGAACTCAGTATTTAACGAAAAGTAAAAATTATGGAAAATAAATGACGTCTTAGAATAATCTTGTTTAGTGGTTTTAATGTATATAAATATAAAAATGTTTTGGCAATAAGTTGTATTTACATTTGAACACCAAGGTAAGAGTTTGAAAGAAGTTAATTACGTAAACGCGAGTTAGACGGTTGTTCGAGAGATCGTCAAAGATGACTTTTGGGCATGCATAAAACTTACTTTTTATAAAACTTACTCAATAAGAGTTGTTCTCTGCGAACGCTGAAGAAGTTCAAACAAGTTGGAGAACGCTGGATAATTTATTTAGTTCTATTGAAATTATTTTGACAGTAACTTATAAGAATTATAAGCAAATTTTTATCAAAATATGAATAATCAAACAAATATTCAACATATGGATCCTCAAATTTTTCAATGTTTTGTAATTCAACAGTAACAATGACGTGAAGTAGAATTTATTCCTGAAGAAACTCAGCAACCCATCAGTTTTGATTCTCCTCAATTTGAACAAGGTTTAGTAGAAGAAATGCGCAATTTTGAATGTCTTAACGAAAAGTCGCTCGTTCAGAGAAAAATATCAAGTAAAGTGAATTCATGGTTTGGATTTGCTACAGCCATAAACACGATGCTATGTGTTCCTTTGTAGTTATAATAAAAAGATCAAGAGCAATAAGGAGCTTGTATTACAACATGTTTACCATCGATTGCTCCTAGAAAATTATTTAAATTCTAATGCTTTTCGAAATCCTCATTAATATAAGACACTCGCTTTTAGATAAACGTCTTCTTATACAGTTTTACGTCCATTTTCCATGCTAGCATGGGTTAGACGGTAACGCCTATTACAGACTTTAAATAGCCAATTGCTAAAGGTGCATCCCATATTGCACCACACTTTTCTTAAAATATTCTTCCTACTGTTGTAAGGCTCATTCGATCGTCTACGTTTATAATTGTTTGTGAGTTTCATTTTAACTACATACGGAAGGGTAATAAAGTCGTTCATCTGCACTAATGGGAGCACGAAGCCTTAAATGTTTGGTTATCGCTGGTGCAACCATTTGTAATAAGTCTTCGTATGTTGAAGGAATCATCCGAAAATGTCTGAAAAATAATTTATTGTCATAGAGCCGTAAATATTTTGTTAGTAGCTCAAATTCACCTTTTTGCTTTCGTTATGTATAAAGCTACTACATCTATTATTTTCATTTTACTTTTGTTTTCTTTTTCTTTTTTAACAGTGAAATTAATGACAAGAAATCAGTATTTTCTTCCATTCTTGTTTTGACCATGGCGCTTATTTTATATGGAGATGGAAATATTTCACGGTTCGAAAGGTTGCTAATTCGACTCCCTCGTCTGGCGACAAATTTTTTATTTCATGTTATCTTTGAGTTTTTGAGCAAATCTTATAACGGGAAATATTTGCAATATATTAAAATATTTTATTATAGTATTATATATTAAAATCCAGTGTATTATAATTTATAAACTGGCTACCGTTATGGTAGTTTTCGCGGGGTTTAAATAAGACTTAATAATACAATAACCTAGGGTCCTCCCTCTAGGGTCTAGGCCCTCCTGGGATCCTGGATCCTCATTTTCCCGGTTACCTACAAAAAATGTTAAGACAGAATTAAAATATGTATGACGCGCGCAATTTATAACGTGCTCTTATCCAGAACTAGAACTATGACTTTAAAATTTTGATTACGTGAATATTGACGTATATCTATAGGCTATCTGATCTAGAAAAAAATCTTTGGGACATTTTCGTCCATTATTTTGAGAGACCAATCAGTTTTTATATTCTCATTGTTTAAAGTATCAATAAAAATGTCAAAGAATTCATTAATTACATTCGACTTCAATCATGTTTCTCAAAAAGAAATGGTCGGGAACATATATCGTTCAGAGTATATTTCGGAGGTAGTAATATATTGTAATTGATTTGCCTCCTTACGATGTAAACACACAAGCTCATTCAGTAGTTGGATTTTTCAAAATAATTCAACAAACTTAATTAGCACGTAACTTTGAGCAATTATTCGTTAAGGTAGTTGATAGTATATGTGGTATTTTGACTTACCTTCCACTCGTGTGGTGTTTCACAAAGAGATTTAAAAGCAAACAACGCTTTTATTGCAAACTCATCCACACAATTATTACACAAAGATCTTATAGTGAAAGCATGTGATTGATCGAAATGAAAAGTCCAGACAAATGGAGTTTCAGTATTTGATGTCATAAATAAATAGATCTGAAAACAAAATGAATATTTCTGTGTAACTTGATTTCTCCGTTTTCCAATTTTTTTGCAGTTCTAGAAAGAATATGAAATAGCAATTTGAATCAATAAAAATAATTTAAGCAGTGAGAATAACATAAACTTATATTACCTTACACTAAAATTTCATTTATATAATTATATAATTTCATTTATATATTATGGTATATAAAAATATAAATCTATTTTAAAAGCTTTATTCTATCAACGTAAAATCGTCATCGTAAAGTTTTAGATGGATCCCCTAAGTGTACTTTGGTAGCACACTTAGAATGAGCACGTAAAATGAGCACGAATGCAATTTATTTTGATAGAAAATCTTAAACTTTTCTCAAGATATTTTCTGATCTGATAAAGAAAATACTACACAATCAAAGTCTAAAGTTGAAAACTCAGCCAGGAAGTGCAATTGAAATAGCACGTTTATTTAGGTTGGTGTTTTCTACCTTTCTTTAAATAAGATTTCACCAGCAAATTAGACCGTGAACCAAAATTGGAATTAAAAATTTTTTTTTCCAGTATTTTTTTGTTGCTGCATGGTGGTTCATTTTTAGAGTTTAAGGTAATAGTTTAGAGGCTTTGCTATCCTCGTCTCCTCTCTGTAAACTTTACAAAATATTTGAAATTTGATAAATTTTTATACATTGACAGTTTATCCTTGCAAATGCTTGCTAAATTGTATAACAAATACCGTACTACACGAAGCATTTAACTTAATCGAGTTTATAAATTACGGTAAAACTGTAATTTCGAAACATTTGCAGAAAGCCTAATGTCTCATTATTGCAGGTTTCCATTAGACTGTATAATACATGTCACAAACATTATTATAGCTTTTCTTGAGAATGACTATTCTTCATTAATTTTCAGATGGATCATTTTGTTTTACGGAGCCTAATAACGATGGAAATAACTGCTGTGGTTTCTTAGTCTTAAAGTGTGCGACATTTTGTCATCTCTTGAACAGAAGGACAAAGGAAAATGAACAAAATTTTCTAAATTAATAGAAAATATAATTGAGCACTTTCCTGCGAAGATTTTTATACAGAGAGATTTAAACCGACTTTATGACATATATGAAGCAGCTGTTTATGGCAAGAAATCAAATGCTAGATTATATAATCGAAATTGAAAAATCTATCTGACAATACAAATGTTTTCGCATTTGAGGGAAGCAAAGATATACAGATATCAATACGCAATATTCAAGAAGTCGCTGTATTAGAATGGTAAACTTTTACTTTATCGTCGACAGATATGAAATTGCACACGAACTCGGAGGCAATGGTAATGGCGTTTTAATCATATTTTCGGATATCACGTCTCGTACCATGGATATGGAGTAGACTATATCATGGTATAAAAGAAAAATTGTTTTTTGAAGTGGTAAAAATATCATTTACTGAAGACCAAGAAAAAATAAAAGAGCCAAAGAAACCCAAAGAAACACCATGTGAAAGAACATTGCAATATAAATCACATGACTTGGCGGAAACTGTAGCCTCTGATGTCTTGCATAACTCACAAATATCTTTGGAGAATTTTTTTAATCTGTGCTGTAAACCCTTTGTATTTATTGGAATTCTTTAGGTCAAGAATAATGGGGAAAAGAAAAAATGCTATACTTGCCGAGGGTCAAAAAACATTCTTGTTTTAACCATTTTGTTAATCATTTTGTAAACGTGTTTAAAAATCACTGAAGCATGACGAAGTAATGCAATATTCCTTAGTAATGCTAACGTGATCCTGAAAATATAAAAAGACATTTGAAAGGTACATTCAGCAAGTCGTTAGAGTTAAAATCAAAGAAGTTTGTATTGGAAGACACATGTGTAACGGTGATCTCTAACAAAAAACTTATACTCGCAAACAGCCAATATCATATGAGAGAACCAGTATGGCCTTATCAGAAACATTGTTTATTTGACCGACGAAAATGATAAAATATTTAAAGAGAAAGTAATATTACAATACTATGTGAACCAAAAATGTTTGTAAAAGCGAATAGGTAGCATATAAAGTTCAAAGCCATGGCAACAGCATGCCTTTTTCTATGCCTTAAAGAAAGCAATATCGCAAAATTTAAAGATCAAGTTTTTTCACATGGTAAATGGAAAGTATCGTCAGGTTGCTAAAAGGACTATAAAAAAAAACTGATGAAAGTGATTTCCAAGGTCTTCTGCTTTCAAAAAAGTATTTGCTTGATTGATGGCGATCAGATGCTGCAGATAATGAAGTAGCCGATATACTGGGTTACAAAGAAGATCTTGATAAAAGTTCATTTATATTTTTATGTCGATGTCCCTTCTGATCTATAATTCATAGGAAATGATATTACTGCTCATTAAATGTTTACCTGAGCTGAAGCATTGCCACCTTCTGTTGATTCGACCTACAACTTTGAAGCATTTAATGTAACACTGTTCACGTACAGAAATAATAAATTTGAAAGCCATTCTAAAAATTTTACTGGACAGTGGACGGCAGCAACAATGATCGGGCAATTAGTTTTGCACCACGATAAGTTAAAAGAAAGTTTAAAAACTGCACTAACATATATAGCTAAGAAATGCAATTTAGATTCTAAAGATATATTCATCGCAACAGAGGGCGAACAGGCGCCAGTTAAATTATGCGAAAAAATTTAAGATGGCAAATTTAATTCGTTGCAGCCAAAATTTTTATGGAAAGTACAAACTGTATTTGAAAGGGATAGTTGTTTCTCAGCAAACCACTGATATTGTACCGGACATCGTATTCGGTGATCAAGGATTGGTCGAAGCAGAAAACAAGAAAGAACTAAAAGATGAGATTAAAGAGTCTATAGATTTGTTAAAAGCCATAGAACACATGAATTAAAAAAGGATTGCTTACAAGAGTCTTTTATATCGCAAACAAATCGCAAGAAAACTAGTTCGAAGTACGAGTACGAGTTCCTTTCACTGAAGTGTCTGCTAGAGTTTATACAAAAGTATCTGAAATAGTAAATTCTATCCTTGCTGTCAGAAAGGTTAGTCTGGGATGGTTAAAAACATAGATGGCGTGTCTAAACAAGTCCTTTTAAAAGATATTTGGAGCAGAGCACTTTATCATCTAAGACTCCAAATCGAAAAAGCAATAAAAAATCAAAATTCAACGTACCAGCTTACTAAACAAACAGAATATCTGTCCGCTGAGCTGGAAAAGTGGTCTAATTGGTCTAGACGGCGCAAAAATCCAACTACATTATGTATGTTACAAAGCTTGGAAATGATGATGTGGAGAACAAAACAAAGTTCGAAACGTCACAGTGGTCAATGGAAGAAGTGTAACAAGAAGTGGTGTCATTGTTCTTGAAGTTATCTGAAAAGCTTCCTCTTACATAATGAAATTGTAAAAATAAAGGTCGTTTTTTGTTAAACATACCAAATTTAAACTTTTTATCATCCTATATAGAAATACAGAATATTTAAAACTATATTACTTATATAATGACCTAGTCAAAAAAGCTATCAAATGCATAAATAAAAATCTAACTCAATTTTCTCATGGAGGAACCGGACCCACAACCTCTAGTTAAAAGATCAGTACTATGAAAACAAGATTGGTTCGGTCCATTTGCTATTTATTCGACGAGATTAGATATATATCACGGGTGAATATTTTGAAAATATCTGTTGTAACATTAAAAGGATAAAAAAAAAAAAAAATAATAAAAAAAATAACAACAACAACATATAAGTTTACAAAAAACGCTATAAAGATCATATGTATCACGAATGAGTAATCTAACGTTCTAAATCTCAAATTTTATATTTAATAAAGATAGTTAACAATTTTCAAATGAGGAATAACAATTTAGAAAAATAGTTTAGACTTGCCCTGAATCTGTCAGCATTCCATGGAATACTCCTTTGTTTTTAATCAGATTTGTTGCTGAATCAAACTCTATCACTACCCACGGTCATGTACAAGAACCAAATCAAATTATTCAGTTAAATCCAAGTATGAAAATAATCCTTCATAAATTAAATGAGATCTCATGTATTATTTCGCCATCCTCGTTAGTCACGCTTTCAAAACTTCCTTAGAAATAGCCGTTTTTAACAAAAAAAATTAACCATAAGATTTATTCTGGTTTCAAACACAAAAGATAAAGAAAATTATTTTCCCTCTTTCAAATATTTTCTTACGAAAATCGTACCAATTTGTGATGCAACAGCAAAAGAATGGCGCATCAAATGTATACTTTTATTGTTCAGCTAAGTTGAAAAGTTTTTTTGTCTAAAGTTATTGTGATTTCTAAAAAATATGGTTTTTATAAAGCCAAAACTCGCAAAAATTTGACGTATATGACGAAGTTAGCCAAAAAAAAAAATTGATCTAGTAAATAACACTGGAAAAAATGATTATACCAACTCAATATATTCTGAGATGTTTCTTATAGATGTTTTTTTATAATTATCTATATTTTAAATAGACGAAATGGGCCATATTTCTTTAAGCCTTTAAATATAAATTGATGTTTATCAATCTGCCTTATCGACAGAGGAGACATAGAGACAGTTATTATCCATAGAGGAGACATAGAGACAGCAATTATCGACAGAGGAGACATAGAAACAGTTATTATTGACAGAGGAGACATAGAGACAGTTATTATCGACAGAAGAGACCTAGAGACAGTTATTATCGACAGAGGAGGCATAGAGACAGTTATTATCCATAGAGGATACATAGAGGCAGTTATTATTGACAGAGGAGACATAGAGACAGTTATTATCGACAGAGAAAATATAGAGAGAGTTATTATCCATAGAGGAGATATAGAGGCAGTTATTATCCATAGAGGGACATAGAGACAGTTATTATCGACAGATGAGACATAGAGACAGTTATTATCCATAGAGGAGATATAGAGGCAGTTGTTATCGACAGAGGAGACATAAAAATAGTTATTATACATAGAGGAGATATAGAAACAGTTATTATCCATAGTGTAGACCTAGAGTCAATTATTATCGACAAAGGTGACACAGGCAGTTATTATCGACCGAAGAAACATAGAGACAACTATTAGAAAAGCTTGAAAAGAGGTGGTTAGGAAAAACTCTAGAAAAATATATGGTCATTCAAATCATGCAAACTAAGAAAAAAAATAGACGTAGGATTTGATCGAAAGTAGAAAGACAGATGAGAAGTGTTGCCTGACAACAACACTTCGTTTCAAAAACCCATTCATTTCCTTTAGCGTTCCCAAAAATATGACTTTTTATTGCAATAGTTTTCTAATTG
>JAUZNK010081134.1:0-13192 GCA_035046665.1 Euphysa ruthae | reverse complement strand
TTGACTATTTAACAGACCTAAATTAAAAATGAAATGTCCTATGTTTAAAAATATAAATACTAGGGTAATAAAATAAAACATACCTAAAAATACAAATTTAAAAACAGTAACATATTTAAAATAAAATTTTATAAATGCATAGAAAAGAATATTTAGGGTAGAAACAGGAATACCCAAAACACAAAAAACAAAGTCAAAAATAGTGAAATTTTGATGGAATGATTTTTTATTTATATCTTTGTGTTTTAATACATTATTTTTTTTGAGTTTCGTAAATAGAGGTATAATATGCGCTGTATAACTCGCAGTTAAATACACATATGCCGTACCGAATCTCTAAATCCACACCTTCTTGTCAAACCTCCTTTAGACTTCAGGGACTTCATCGAAGTATGCTCTATAACTAAATCTGTCCAAAGATCATACCAGTATTCTTCTGTTCTTTTTACAGCATATTTTCCATTTTCAAACTGATTGAAGAGCAAAGAGTGTTTTTCTGGAAGCAACTCCATTTCTTGAACATTTACTCGCCCACTTCTAGCGTAATTTAAGTGACCAGTAGCTCCCAAAACCTCAGCATTTTTTTTTTAGTGTGTCCAAATTAAGTGACCAAAAACAGTTTCGTTGGCTGTAAATAAAGACAATTTGGATGTAGTCAATGTACAAAAAACATAGAGCAGCATTTCGAGATAGATTCAGCTTTTCTTTGACGAATTTTTTCAATAAATATTTTTGCTGTCTTGAACTGATCGCTTTCAAATATCATGTTACTTTCCGCCACCCAAGTGTATCTTCTGTTGTTTTTTCATTTAGAAACGACAAATTTATTTTTTCTTTTTCTATTAACTGGTCAGTGATGATGAACATTAAGATATTTTGAGTAATTAAATGAGTTCTCAATTCATGTACTTTTCAATTTTCAAAAGAGTATATGAATGATAGTGTTTTCCGCATAAATTTCTGCAAACGATGCTTCCAAGAAAACTTATAAGTGTATGAAACTCACCTGAGCAACATACCCCATTGAGGCTTTTTTCTTTTGCAATATCCATTGTTTTTAGCCAAGGAGGCTGGTGAAAAGTTATTGAAGGCGTTAGGATGCTCATTTTCTCTGCTTTTTCTATGACAAAAAATAAGGTTGAGTATATGTATGATTCGTTGTTTGGGTCCAATTCAATGATAGGCAAAAATTCAATAACCGATGCACAAGAAGCTTATTGCATATATTTGTATCCAGAACAACTTTGGAACGGCTTTAATACTCGGCCACAGTGCTCCTGTAAATCAGGTTATGAAAAGTTAAGAAGGACATGAGTAGAAGGCTTTATCTCCTCGATAAATTTTCTTATTTCAATGTTGTGGAGCACCTTAAAATGCTTTAACATTTTCAATGTTCAACCGTCTAATTGCTTGGATTTTTATTTTGATTGACGGTTTTATTGCAACAATACCCATGCCATGAAAAGTACTCTTGCCTTTCAGAGTGGCGATGTTATGATCAACATTATCCGCAGCGTGTTTTGAAACTCTGAAACTCTGGATTAGAAGGTGGCACTTTCTCATCATTCTTAATCCCTGATTCTTTAAAATGTTTCACCTCCCTCGGATGAAATTTGAATCCAAGTTTAGCAAGATAATTAACCAACCATTTTGAACCAAAATATTTATCAGGATCGAGGCGAATGCCAAACAAAATCGAAACTATAGTAGATCTAGGTTTTGATGCAGGAGATATACATTTATTACTTGACAACGACATGGCAAACCAAAATAAGAAAGAAGGTGCAAAGGAAAAACTCTCTCAGTAGAAGCAGTAAGAAATCAATCAATCAGGAACTATTCTAATTGGTATATCCATAACTTTATAATACTGTTATACTTTCATGATTTATAGATATAAACATTATATACATGTAAAGGTGATTGCAGCAGAGATACTACGAAAGATACAAAAAGTGCAGTTGCTGTGTTTATTAATTCAATGGGTTTAAAATACATTATTTGCAAAGAGTTTTTTTTTTAACCTAGAACCATGAGATATAATAGCATGAGAGGAGGAGAAGTTCAGTTTCATAAGTTTAATATTTTTGCTTTACGAATGAAATTTTTGATGGTGACTTTTTAAGTGTATTTAATCATGCCCTACTTTTTTGATAACCGTATAATTGGAGTTGATATTTTAATATTACTACTTCTTTGATTTAGGAGATCCGATTGACTGCTTTTGGCTAGCCTTAGAGATACTTGAGTTGGAAAAAGTTTTTTCATGAAGAATTATGAAAAAATTCTATTGAAAAGAAAACATTTTCTCTAAGAAAAAAAAAATGTATTTTATAAAATATATAGACATTAAAAATAAGTAAAAATAACGAAGCTGTATCTGTTTTAATTTAACAGTTCCAACTTATAAAGCCTGTAAGAAATATAAATTATATACCTGTTGGTGTTTTTTTACTACATAGACTTGTATTAGAGTCCACTTTCAGATCTCATTTGTGTAGGTAAAGCAAATGTAAGATATCAAAAAATTCAATTTTTTAAACATCGAAAAGTAAAGTAGCTACAAGAGAGATTTTTTGGGAATAATTATTCCTAGCAGTCTTAGCATCGGTATTGTCTATAAAATTAGTCTTCATATACTAAAGGATTGTGAATATTGATATTTATCTGTAAATTCCTATTAGTGTTTACGTTTTTATTTACTTAAAAAAAATTTACGAACATAAAATAGGAAAAATATGACTCAAGTACTGTAGAAAATACCGTTGAAAATATAAATAATGCACTTGCCAAAAAAATGGATTTGTAGAAGGGTGCATGTATAAAGTTGAAACAAGGGAACATCAAAACTTTCCAACATTTTAATGAAAACAATTGTAGAACTAAGAATATAGAAGTATTAGCCTTAATACTGCCGTCTCTAAGACTTTTAGGATGTTTGTTTAAGGCCAGCTAGGTACGGTGTTTCAGTGAATTGAAGCATATAGATTTAATATTCTTATCGATTACCAAACATTACCAAAAAGTACGATTTTAGTGAAAAAAATCATGCCTTAATTTAAAAGGGTGCTACAGTAATCATGCATTAATTTAAGGGACACTACAGTAGTTAAAATTTAAATTTTTCAATATTCCAATTATTAAATTTTTTTTCAGTAATTAGTCAATTAGTCATCTTAGAATCGGATTTTTTGGGTTATTTAACCATATAACCCAAAGAAATTGGTGGAAAAGGCACTTTTATTAAGGTACTCGAACCTCTCTTTTCATTATTTTGCGAAACAAATTTTACCCCAAATAGGTCATTGAAAAAATTCAATAGTTATTGCAATACAAACTACCGAGATTTGAGAGATTACTATTTCACAACAGCGTGTTTTTTATGGTGTTTCAGTGCATGTTATATAGGTTTTAGCACGTTAATATTTTTAAATGCTCCTTAACAAATACGATTTTTTATATTCATTTCAGATGATGTTAACCTGATGGGAGGATCAAAAAGAAAGCAGAAATCAGGCAAAATACACCCTGGAAGAAAAACAGAGTTCAGGGTAATATATATACCAAATTAGAATCGTCTTTCCTGCTCTAAAACTCAGTTGGCATTAAACGTCCCAGCGCCACCACGTTCAGCCTCTGCAAAAAAGTTGAACTTAAATGACGAAGCAGTTCAAGAACATAATCATTGTCAACAAGACTTCAATTTTATAATGAGCTTCTTTTTATTAGAAGTGTGATAAACTTTCTAAAGTGCTCAAATTAGTTTTTGATCCTACAAAGAGATTTGGTTTGAGTATCGGTTTAAGTGTTTGTTTTTTGATAAATGTGAATGGGAAACAAACTTTTTCTCATCTGTTACTTTCGATAAAAACACTTCAAAAGAAATAGATAACCCTTACAATGCTGGGAGGAAAACTTATGTAATCAAATCTCGTACCGTCATTGCGTTTCGTGAAATGGGAGTTTATCCTCGATGGAAATATTCTGTGGAATGATTAATATGCAACCGCCACTGAATGCGAACAGTTACCATGGTACTTTGCATAGTTTTCTAGTTGTTGACAACGCATTACTTATCAAGAACATGAAATCTGCTGCCGATGAAATAATACCACCCGGTAAAGCAAGCGCTGATATAATGATACACAATTTTCAAAAATGGAAAAACAATGTATCACACCTATAAATTGCGACAGAAAAATTTAAATGCTATTCGTAAAGGGTTTTGTGACAAAAATTAACACTACTGGGTACAGTTTATGGTAAGGGAAAACTTTAGAAAATATATTTCTGTGTTTTTTCATTCAATCGACTTTTCCTCAAAATTTTCTTTTTTAAGCTGGTGGCGAAAATATTTCCGAACCAGTTAATCTATTATTAGCGGTTCCGGAGAAATCAATAATTTGGAATACATGTTCATTATACTAATATATGTGACTTCAAGATTTTCTTAAAAATATACCAAATTTAAAATTTCTGTATATTTGGTTTAGGCCGGAATTATTTTATTTTACTTGAGGTTGCAAAAAAATCATGAATATGTGAAAATACAGACATCGAAATAGGTGCATTACATTTTTGTGCTTGTATTTTTCTTTGATTTGCAGAAAGTTAAACGGTATGAAAAGAATACTGTGACCGAGGGTCTGTGGAATGCAGAATTTTTCTAAAATATACATTATTTTTAGATTGAGCCGAAAATTTAAAAAAAGTTTTAAATTTTATTGCCCTGTTTTTGTTGAAATTTTCGGGAAATGAGGTTTTTCATTGTTAGATTAATTTCAGAAAGTACTTTCATTACTAATTCTTTGTTAACATAATTTTTTGGCAAGATCTAAGGTTTTTCCATGTACACAATATCTTCATCATAGAAAGAAAAAACTACTATCCAAAATATGACAGACATTATTTGCATTAATTCTATGATATCACTGCTTTAATTTCATTGAGGTTATTATCAGAATTTATAGCTTTACTGAAATAACTTGACGCAATTTCTGTAATTCACTAGCTTGATTGCAGTAACTCATTAGCATAATTAATGCACTTCAATTAACTATTTTCTGTTATCCACTCATGTTATTGCGGTATTTCAGTAACATAATGACTGTCATTCACTCATGCAATTCGCTAACATAGTTGCTGGAATTCCCTTACACAGCTTTAGCTACAAAGTAACCGTTTCAGGTAATTTCACTGATATCAATATGAGTCTTATTTTAGGTAGTGGCTCAATTCAAGGCTACCTTAGCTATATGCGACAATATAGCCAGTATTGAAATTCGCTTCAATATTGCTCCGAATGGGATTTCAAACCACAAACCCTGGTTTGCTATACCAGTGTCTTAATCACTAAGCCACACTGCCGTATTAGAGAGATGAAGGGGCATTTAAAGTTGACAGTTATAATTGAGCAATGCATTTAATAGAAAGGACACAAGAATCTAACTGTTTAAAAGGTTAAAAAATTTTGGGCGGGGGGTTGGAACGCATTTTCACAATGTTTCAAAGAACCTATTATTTAAAAGACAAATTGGAAAATTTTCGAAGTTATCTACAATATTTTCACTCAATGTCATAATATTTTAAACATGATTAGAGTGGTTAATTACAGGATAAATAACAAAACTTGGTTCCTTTTTGTACTGTGTATTTGAGTCACAATGTGGTTTTTATAGAATGCACTTTTAGAAGAGTATAAAATAGAAAATGAAAAAATAAATAAAAATAAGAGATTTTTTTATAAAGCCAAGTTATGGTGATTAAAATGCTGCAATGAACATACTTGTTTCCTTATGTTTGCCAAATCCATACAATTCCCTCCCCCTACCTATTTTAAATTTATAATCAAGCTTGCCACAAAAAAAAAATAAATAAATAAATAAAAAAAAAAAAAAAAGAGGAAAAAGGAGATAAATTAGCTACAATGTAGAAAAAACTTGTAGCCTTTTTTTAATAAAAAAATATTTTTACACTTTGATTTTTGTAATATGATTTTGACAAATCATCTTGAAAAATTTGCTGATGGGTGTTTTATTTAGACTTTCTCAGGGACAGTGAATGAAAATCTTTTAGCCATGCTATTTATATCAAATTTAATTCAGTGTATTTTATTTAACATTGACAAAAACACCTGTTTTACTTGGTACTTACCGCCCTGTAATCTTTGACATTTTAAATCAAAAGTTTTAGAGTTTCTGTAACTTTCTTATTATCGAAATCTATGCGGATACGATTGTTAGGCTCTTGAACTTCTTACTTTGAATTTATTGCAAAATATGCTGGTATGAAAGTTTTCCTTTAAGTTTTTCTTTAAGTTTTCTTTTAAGTTTTCCTGAAAGTTTTGTATGTAGCAACGTTACATAAAGTACAGGGGCAATAGTTTTCAAAGGTTTTTCCAGTTTTAAACTGTCGAAGCAAAGTGGTTTTAATCAGGACCATTGTATGAATCTTTAAGTCGGATCGAGTATCTCTCTGATTTATATGTGTCTGCGGATACAAATAAAACGTACAAGGTCTTTTAAAAATCACTTTGACGATATTGAAAAAGACCATATGTGACTATTTGACAACTGATTGCGATGTAATTTTGTTAACAGAAACAAGAATGACTAATGCGCTTTCACCATTATTTGAAAAAAACAAGAATATCCATATTTACTTTCAAAATGATGACAATGATGCGTTCAAATTCATAAAGTTTTGAATATATTTATAATTCTCTGGGTTATCCTGTTTTTTTTCAATCAGCAAGAGTTCTTTCTCTGCAAAGAAACTTCAGAAACTTTACAGAAAAATTTCTTGTCTTTTAATAATTTTTCTGTTACGCTTGGACCAAATTTTATAAAATGTTTTGACATAAATGTAGTTGTAGGAGGTTTTAATGATTTTGGTATGCCACACGTTTTATTAACAAAATTTTGTAATTTTGACCAATTTGTAGCAGAACTTACACAAATGGATAGTAAAATCTTAGATCAAATTTATCTAAAAAAATGCATTTAA
The DNA here is from genome assembly GCA_035046665.1 of Euphysa ruthae. NCBI lineage: Eukaryota > Metazoa > Cnidaria > Hydrozoa > Anthoathecata > Corymorphidae > Euphysa > Euphysa ruthae. The sequence goes on along the minus strand of JAUZNK010081134.1, from coordinate 6,187 downwards.
TAAATCTGTAAAAAAAAAAAAGAATCTGTTTCAGCGATCACACTCCTACTATTTTTAAATTAAGTCTTAAAATTTTATATTGCTATTTACATTCTATACTACTCGCATTATTACACAATTTAATTTGTTTATAGAATAACACAATCTAATACAACAAGTAAATGTTTCTTAAATAATAATTACTTTTGTTGCATTTTATTAGTAAATTTTTGTTTATTAATATTTTTTAGATTAAATTAAATTTATAAATAAATTTCTATTCTTTTGTATTCAAATCAATTGATGTTTTAGTTATTACCAGTAAGCTACATTTCACATTGTAAAGGAATTTTTGCAAACACTAATGTGTGGCTGCCAATGCAGGCAATTATAATTATTATTTTAGTAGTATGGGATCTCTCTATTATCTGCCGCAGGCAATCCCAAAAAACGGGGGGCTTTTTATAGACCCCATTAAAATATCTTAATGCTTCTAAACTTTTTTTTTCTAAAAGTTCGTATATCTAATGCTTTAAGTATTATAGCCTATGGATATTGGTTTAGGTGGGCTATTCCCAACTTACACGTTTTATTCATTCCTGGAAAGGCTTGCTAACAACCTAGGCGAAAACTATATATATTCCTGTGATGAATTTGATTGATGTAGGCTTTTGAACTTTGTAACTGAATTACGTGAATACCTCAATGCCATCAACATCTCTTAGAAGATTAATTTTTGAAATTATATTTTTAGTTACCACAACACCAACAAAGAAAATGAAGGTTGAAGATGGTGGCATAGATTTACCAGTTATATCAGCAATATATCGAAGATTATAACTACACCCAATAAAAAGAACCCGAAATATCCACCTAAAAATGGTTTGAGCTTATCATTCATTCAAAAGACCAAATAAGAAGAGCAGTATGCATCTCGCCGCAAAAGTGGAACCTTTTAAAAATAGTAGAAAATAAAGGTGCCGCTGCTAAAAAAAGGTAATAATTGAAAACAATGAGTACATAATAAAATCGTGCAGTGTAATTAAAAAAGTAACATTAGATTATGTTAAGCTGGATGAAAGTATTGAATTTGTCAGTCTTGAAGAGGCAATATATTCACTGGAAGTTAATTCCAAAATTGCTGTATAGGGGTAAGTCACAATACTGCCACAATTAGTACCACAAATGATTTGAAAATTTGCGAACATGCGATCAAAGATTACACAGGATCGACACCTATTGTTTTGTTTGAAGAAAACAATAGTACTTTGGAATCTGGAAAACCATATGAATTCATGAATATGCTTCTGTTTGTATGTTTTTCTGATAAAAAGATCAAGTCAACTAAGCGTACTAAAATTAAATCAATAGATGATCTTGATGTAGTTCATTCAGATGATGCTCTTTTTACAAATGACAAAAATGACATATTTAATATTTTTGAAGGGCAAATCGTTTTTTTAAATAGAAATTCAATTAAACCACAATATCAATGTAGCATGCAAGTTTCGGTTAGGACTATCAGATTTTGATTATGAAATTGCTATTTGCTCAGCTTGTGATATGATGTCGATTGAGTACTCTACTGATTCAAGTTTATCTTGTATATTTAAGTGTGCTACAAACAGAACCGTTATTGCTGTCACAAAAAATGCTTGAAGGATCATTTGGGATGACCATAATTGGAAGTTCGGACAGGTTGCTCAAAAAAACTGTTAAGAAGTAAGCCGAAAGCAACTATCGATTCTAAAAATGTGGTTATATATTTAGAAGTTGTTTGAGTATATGTAATCCGGGTGATTTTGGAAGTCTGAGTCACTCAGAAAGGGAGAAATTATAACCTGTTCTAAAATGTAGGTACACCTATTAGCTTTCAAAAAAATAAAGGTAAATGGGTATTTTTGCCATGCGTGATAGTTTTTCAGGATGTTATTTTAGGAGTATTGGTAAAAAATATACATAGTTACAGAAAACAGAGAATTGACTTAAACATAAATTTTTTACCAATTTTATGGATTTTATATGAGGGTTTCTGTCCACATTCGAAATACTAAGATATAATAATAAAATAACAATGATACAAATAAATCAGGACTTATGCCATTAATTTCATAAAAATTGGAAATTTTTTGCAATTTTTGGGAAATTAAAATTTATTTTTGTAAACCAAAAGTAGTATATACAAATTAAATTTAGAATAAATTTAGAGTATCAGCAATTTCAAAATTTTATGTTTAATTGATTCGTATGAAATTTTTTTGTTTTATTCTCACTCATTTATTATCACATGATAGTTTTGTTTTGATCTTTTTCTGTTTGTTGTTATTTTACAGTTTACTTTTCGTTTATTTATATAAAAAAGCGATATTTTTCTTTAAATAAGATGTTGAAATGTATATTATATTTTACTGGATTGTCGAAATACTCCGATTTAAAATGTGGCATAAAAATTAACGAGGAAAGCATCCTTGAAGCCAAGGAACTATGAGAATGTGCTCTCGGAAGAAATCGCCACAAGCACCAATGAGATCAAATACACTCATCTAATAATATAGCTCATCATAAGAAAGCTGCAAAAAATAAAAAAATAATATATTACACTTAAGCCCCAAAAAAGCGGTATTTTTGGTAAAGAATACCAAATTTGCAGTAAATTGGCAAGAATATATGACAAGAAAATAAAAAATTCAACTCGTGTTTTAGTCACAGTATGCACACAAACAGCTGTAGATTCAATAAAAAAGCTGCAAAGGAAAAAAAAATCGGTTATTTTACACTAAAATAAGAGATGTTTATCTCATAGCTAAGGAGTTCAAGTATCATAACGCTTATTACAACGGTTTTATAAAACCTACTGTAGAAAACCCAGGCCCACAAGAAAACTGCGGCTTTAAATTTTTAAAAAAATATATTTCTAAAAATGTTATTGACATGAAACAAGAAGTTTCTATGAAAATGCTAGCTAAAATAAATTGTAGTGCTACAGCTGATGATAAAAAGCATTGCTATAAACAGAAGAAAAAAACATAGCGTGAATATCCAGAAATTTTATCATTTGTTCAAACAGCACACAAATTACCAGAAGTTGTAGTTAGCAAAGCAGCTCCTTGTAGTGACACTATAAATTCAATTATTGAAAATAAATAGTATGTTTTCAAAATAATTACTTACTTACTTAATTATCGACGATTATGCAGAGGGTCTCTCAGACACCGAATGGCCTACCTTTGATAGCTTAAATTCTGAAGATACCCCAGAAAATGTTACTTTCTTCAACACCTTTTGAAATTAGAGAACAATAGTGCTGAATCTAGCATTCAGATCTCTAGAATAGTTGATTTTTATGCAGCAGACTTAGTTTATGATGTGACACGCGGTAGAGTTCTTGCAGCTAATAGGACTGTATAATATCACTGGTTCAAAGAAAATTCAAGTAAATAATAAATTATTATACTGTGTGTGAAATAGAGACAACCCAGGCTAAATAAATGCAAAGTCTTGCTAATGAGAGTGGGTTTTACTTTTTAAACCAAGAGAGGAAGATTTATTCGTGCAAACATGTTTTGGGCCGCTGATTTCGATCTCACTGCGGATACATCCTCTTGTGGGGGTTTTGTCAATACAAAACACATTGTTGTCTTTCAAAAGGATGTGGAGAGTGCAATATCTACTAACTAAGTCAGTAAAATATCCCAACAACGCTTTAAAAGACGAGTCTTCAATGCTAATATAACTCTGAAACTTACCAAGTCAACCGTCAATAATAAAATTGGACCACTTTGGATGCCACGTCTAGAAAAAGAATTTGCATTTGATGCATGCGATATCAAAACAAAATATTTTATAAGGTTATTACTTCGAAAAATAAATGGAATGAATGAACACAGCATTGTAAATGACCAAGTTATTTCAAAACTTTCAGGTAAATTTCGTAGAGTTAGCATAAGATTTTGCATATTTTATTCATCGAAATTTATTTCACAGGTGTGTTTTGAGAGCTTCGCCATATAATTGCGTTGATATATTTTTTAGGTAATTGTTTTTCTTGTCTCTGCGACAGGTTTTGAATATGTAGTGTTTCAAGCTGGTGTTTGCTTAGGTTATTAAAGTACCTTCATCATTAGTTCATTTTATCGTCTTAAGCTGAATCGATTCACAGACTTATAGCGGTATTGCAAATATATTACAAAAAGAGTCACTTGCAGTGTATTTTCAATATCGTTTTTCTTAACGGTTTCGGAAGCTTTGGAGCGACTTCTCTATAAATTTTTAGGTGAAGTTCGCTTTGACATGCCACATAAGTTACGCGAAGCCCTTCTTGACACAGATTAATACTCACCTGAAGTTATTGAAATGAGTCCTGAGATTTTTGAGAGGTAGGAAGAATTTACGGACACCATTCGTATAGATAGTTTAGGAAAAACTCCACAGTTTTTGCTTATATACATTGAATTGATGGGATATCAACATCGAATTCGCACTAGAGTACAAGAAAATTATTTCGAAATGAGACTTCACGTTTGGGACTTTTCTTACTATTTTATTTTGCAATAAACAAATTAAAATATGCACCTTATGGTTCATACCACGTTCATGCTATGAAATCGATTGATAAAGTCTATACTTGTCTAAAAAGCGTTTTACAAAACAATTGTCTCTCTGTTCAAGCTCAAGATAAATATCTTGTGCGCACTGCAATTGACCAACATGGCGGACGAAAATTTATTGGGGATGTTAAGAGGAAATGAGGAGTTAAAGCTTTTGTATCTGATAGTAAATCTTTTATGAAACGGACTTTAAAAAGAACCGAACAAAAGTACGGCGCTTTATAAAAAATGTTTAACATTAATTATTTATCGGAAATGTATAACCCAGGTAGACCATTCAAAGTAATCACTTGGATCCATTTGACATTAATCTTGATAAGGAAATTATGTTTGACCTCATCTCTGGCTCGGCCACACCTGAAGATATAGCCGACACCCTACTATCTGTTCATTCAAAAGGACTTGAATTAGCGAAAGAATTTTGTGGTATAAACGCTTACTCTCAAATGAAATGTCTTTCAGTGATGAAATATATATTTGTATAAACAAAACTGTGTTGTCAACTAAGATGTTTTTCAAAAAGATTAGCAAACTTAGGAAGTTGAAGTCAATCGCAATATACTTGGAAAGCAAGTTTCGTATGCGATGAAATCTGGAGAACCACTTGACTACGAAGAAGTATTCAAGTACACACTTTTTCCTGAACCTCTTAGTTTAAGCGATGCAAATGGCACTAAACGAAACTGTGCGAAATCTGCTTGCATAAAAATGTATTCAGTACATATTTGAAGGAGAACAAAAAGACTGATAGAGATAAGAAGAAACGAATAAATATTTTAAATTTACTCGACACTCAAGAACTACTTTTACATTCATAAGAAAGTTGTACTGTATTAACAAGTACCATTTAACCGATGTGATCACAGACAAATAGAGAAGAAGCGAACACACGCGTTATTCTACATGCATATCATTTATTAACAAATGGAGAAATTATGTTAATATCAAAAAGCTGATGTAAAATAAGCTAACCACAAAGGGAACTTGTGTTAATATCAAAAGGTCGATGTTAACTGAACTAATAAACCACTAGGAGAACTTATGTTAATAATAAAACGAATATGTTATCAAAGCTAATGAACCATATGGAGAACATACAATAATATTAAAAGGCGGATTGTAATAAGGCAATGAAACATATGGAAAACATATGTTAATATGAAAAAGCCGATGACAAAATAAGCTAATAAACTACATGAGGGAATTATGTAAATATCGAAAAGGCCTATGTTAACTGAGCTAATGAACTATCTAGATAATATATGTTAATATTAAAAAGCGGATTGTAAAAGGCTAATGAAACATATTGAAAAAATAATGAAACATATAAAAGTGGATGTTAACTTACCTAATGAAACACAACTTTAGTATAGGCCTTTTGATAATAACATATGTTCTCCATGTGATAGATTAGCTTATTTAACATCGGACTTTTAATAATAACATAAGTTCTCAATGTGGTTCCTTAGCTTAATTAAGTCTGGTAAAGAACCTAATACGATGTGGGGGATAAAATAAAATTGCAGCTTTGTTTACAAAAATATTATAGTGACAGATTAAGAAAGCAACAACAAAGCGATTTATAATACAGGTTTTTTTTA
>JAUZNK010081133.1:0-29695 GCA_035046665.1 Euphysa ruthae | reverse complement strand
AGCGGCCATTTAAAAAAACGTTTAACTTTTTAATTTTGGTTAACAATTTATATTAATATTCTTTATCTTTGGATAGTCAGAAGAATAGATAGTACGTAAACTGGTAAGCTAAACAATTTTCCGATCTGAATGATGACTTTGCTTTCGGATTTGCTGCAGGTTTTAAAAATTCAAAGGCTTGGTTTTTCCTAACATTATATTCCATTCTAAAATATTTTCCTTTTGCGTAAAACTTTTCATAGAAAATTTTACAAACCTAAAATCGAATTAGTGATATTTTTTACAATAAACTACGAAAGGAATGATTGAACAGGATGATTATCTTATTTTTGCCCAAGTTTTTGGATAATTGCTACATAGCATAGTGATTATTTTGTTTTTATCAACAATCAAATCTTTATAATCAAGGAAAGAATATCAATAAAAATAACACAACTTCTTACTTCCCCGGCAGGTGGCGGGTAATATAAGCCACTTTCTGAAAAAGTGAAATTTTCATCAAGGATTTCTTTCGAATAGCATGAATTAAGAATAGTCATTAAAGTACGCCGATCTTTACCATCTGTCACACGGCCACCATAATTACATTCTCCAGTTAGATACTTCAGAGCATCGAATTGCACTTCCTAAAGAAAAAAAAAAAAGAAAAAGAAAATCTATTTAAAAAGAGCAATTCCGACTTTTTTCAAATTAGAGCCACTAAAATTCTCAAAAATTTGTGGGGGACCTGGGACCTAGTAAAAATTTTTTATTGAGAAAATGTGAAAAATGTTGAAGTCGCATCTAATGTGTCCAGTTTTGTTGATCCTAACAAAAAAATTGCAAAATTTATAACATGGTATATTAATTTTTGAAAGTTCTCATCCTACCCTATCTTCATGCCAAAGTTTGACGCTAATAGATTAATATCAGTAGTTTTTAGACAGGTGTGGTAAGTTTACACGACCCATCAATTTATGGCCCCAAAAAAAGCTTAACCAAAATCGGCTAATATTCAAATAATTTTTTTTTCAAAGCATTTAATTTCTTAATTTGAACACATGAAACAGGCTTTAATTTATGATTTGCATGCAAGATTGGTTAGCCTAATTAAAACAAAAATATGATTAGTTGAACAGTTAATTAATTAAAACTTAAAAACATATTCTTGTATAATTATTCCTTATACACATGATATTGCCACATATATAAGTGAAGTGAAACTCTGAGAAGAAAAATTTTATTTAGCAAATCAAAAAAGGACACATGCTCGCGAGTGTCACAGGCCCTGAACTAAACATTTCAAAGTATCAAAAATTATGCACATACTTCATAATCATTTAAGAACATGTTCAATTGTCTGACACTTATGCGCAAATCTGTTTCGTTGAACTCATATGGAATGTTCCAACCTAATGGTCCAAACTTTTTTCTTTCCTGTACCATGCCATGGAAAAAGCATAAGCCAAACAACAACTTTTTAAATCTATTCTAAAATAAATATCAAAATCAAGTTATTACTGCCCATAAAGCCTTAAAATCTTAATCCCACATGAAATGACAAAAACTTTTTAAATATTTAAAATTTAAATATTTTAAAAACTGAGTAGTCAATATCCTGCAAAAGAAGTTTCTTAAAAATTTCCCGAATTGTCATTCCAACAATATAACCCTAAAGTTTTTGAATGTTAATAATTATGACGTGCCTTGAAATACAAATACAACATCATTTGGTACTAAATTATAATTACCGGTTGGTTACATCCACCAAAGAACTCTGGATCGCAAATAGGATCGCTTAGATAAGAGCGAATAATATTAGCTCTTAAACCTTTTGGAGGTTCATTAGTTAACTTTACACCATTCTGCAAGATCGATACAGGAAATTGTGGTGATGGATAACTGGACAACCATAATCTGAAATCTGGGTGGGTAGTATCAGGGTTAAATTCCTAAATGTAATATAAAGCAAGAGATCAAAAAAATAGCCTAACATATAAAGTATATTGAATAAAACTTCAAAAAAAAATTCTATTATTCTGATCATAACTTCCATAGCAACAAGTTTACGATAATATTTTGTAAAATACAAGTTATACAAAATGTCAACAAAGTCAAAGGTTTAATATTTTAGAAGAAAAATAAGGAAAATGTTGATTTTTTTGGTGTGTTAGAACATTTCTGCTAAGCCCAAGGTTTCCTTCAAATTTTCCAAAGCTGTTTTCAAACAGGCTTAATTTTGCAATTAATTAGCAAAACGACACTTTAAACATTTTAAACATTAAGAATACATTTTTAGTGTAATTGTTAGTTAAGTTGTTCAACAGCCTTGCTTTTAAAACTAAAATTACTTAGGTAAATGTTGGATTTTAATGGATTTCAAAATTCATGTTTTTAGGAATGGAGAATAATAAAAAAATGGTCATGGATTTGAACAATAATATTAAAGATATCAAAGCTTGTTTCAACTATTAATTAAATCCTTAGTAATTATTTTGAAAATTTTTTGTTCAATTTTTTGCTTTTGAAGCTGGTAAAGAACATGGAAATTTAAACAATACCTCACAAATCTTTTCTAGTGTTGGCATCCATGAAACTGCAAGGTGACAATTCTGCAGCATAACCCATGTTCCTTCTTTCACACCCTTTTCTATCATTTTCATTGCGATTGGACCTTGACCTTGTCCAAGTGATAATGAACTGAATTTTGAACCACTGAAACCCTGCATAAACAATTAAAAATAAGTTGAAATAAAATTAACTTTTTAAATTGAATAAATATTTATTTCACTGACTTAAAACTCATAATACCGTATCATACAGAGATCAATTTTTGCACATAACAAAATTAAAAGGACTTTGAAAATAAAGAGAAGACATTCAGCCCTCATTTAATTTTGGAAGCAAAAATACAATTTTCGCCTGAGGTTAATTTCATGGATATAATTCTTGCACATTTATCTTAAATTTCGAATTGAATGTAAAGAATTATTATTATAAAGCAAATTTATTCATGTAATAATTTAAGGTAAATATCATATTTATTTATATTCCAAATTTTGGTAGAGAAAATTAGAGATATGTTATTTAGCTTTAATTTCATAGTTTCAGACACTTCACATATTTAATTTCACTGAAAATACAAACATCCACAAAACCCCAGAAAGTTAATTTTCACTGAATTTAATTCAGCTAAGTTTTGTGCAACTGAAAATTTTGATCTTGGTTAAATTTACTCGTCCATAGTCTTAGTTTTTTTCAGAATTTTCAGAAATTAATCTTTCATATGTATATTGACTAAAAACAAGCGTTATTATATTCAAACTATGTTATCTCAATGACAGAAAGTTTCACATATCTTGAATTTAAAGTCAGATCTTAAAAAATACTGTTTGAAAGAAAAATTCCATTTGGCTCTAATACTCTGCAATGATAAACATCCCTAATTACTATGTAAAGATTAATACTCATATTTTTAAAATCACATTTTTACCATCATAATCTTAATATATACTGTGTTAGAACAAAGCCACACAATGATAAATGAAGCAAAAGTTAAGCTTTACCTGGTCATCGGCAAATTTGAGTAAAGATGCAGTAGGATCTGAACCAGGAGAAAGAATAAAGATGACCGGTGTAGTACAATTAGAATCTTCGAATGATTTGACAAGGTCGAATGGTGGAGGTTCAATATACTTCTTGCCAAACTTATTTGTAACGAAATCTTGTATAGCTGGTACAATCTTTGAATCAGGAAAAAAATTACAAATTAGAATAACAATGTACGAATTATGACAGAGAAACATGCATTAATATGACTAAAGTTATCGATGATGAACTGCTTTCATAGAACTTTTTAACCATGTTTGCTAAAACCTTGGTCAGTTGTATGACTAGCAAATTAATATAGCTCTAGCCAATGCTTAAACTAAAGTTCTGGTGAGAGCAAGTTTTAAAGTAAAATTCTATTCAATAAAGTGTAAACTTAAGAAATGTGTAAACATAAGAAACATAAGAAGGAATGTATTCGCATTCCTTCTGATGTCTTTTGAATAACTTTAACTAAAAAAAAAAAAGAAAAAAAAAGAGAAACAACTAATGACTTTTTCAGTTATGGTATATAATTACTGAAAGAAAAGCACATACTAAAAAGGCAACTTATGTAATAATTTGAAGTATATAGAGGAATTGGCAACACCTTATTAGAATGAAGTTCTCATCAGATGGAGAGCTTAATACAAGATATACCATAGCATATCATCACAGCCTTAAAAATTGCCAATTTCATGCTATTTAAATAAGGTTAAATCTTATATTTAAAGAATGAGTAATAGCTATTTTTATCTTGTTATGTCTCGACAATTACACACAAGGCACTAAATATCTAAAGAATAATTTACCTTGTCAGATCTTATGCATCTTAAAACAACTAATTTCTGAAACAGTTTTAACTTTTTGTCCCATTTCCCAGGTAGTTCCACAGTTTGTGGTTCCTAAAACAAATCACAATGTTTCATTAGGAACAAAAGATTCTCACGATATCAAAAAAAAAAAAAAAAAAAAAAAAAAGAACGAAAGTAGAAAAATACAGAGCTCAGAAATAAAATTCAGTTTTTTTGATCACATAACATAGCAGAAATGATGTTTATTATCATCTTTAAATTCTTTATATCTGTTTCACGAAAAAAAAAAATGAAAAACTAACTATATTTTGACTAAATTTTATTCAATTGAAATAAAATACATACATTGCTATCATAGATTTTTTTCCAGCCTTCTTCAAGTTTCCCAATTGCTAAGTGTATATCTTTAAAAGCGGGTAATTCTTGCAATCTACAGAACTCATCCCAACATTGTTTTGGAAGCCATTCACAAATATTTTTGTGTGGGTTATCAAGACCAACACCACCAGTCAGTAAAAATCTCCATTCATTTTCACAAACCTCACTTTTATGTTTCAGTAGATTAATACAGAGAAGAAGTGAAAACAGCAACTAAATATTAGCAAGAAATACAATAAAATCACTTTTAAAACTGTATGGATATAAAAAAAAAATTGCTTTAACAACCATATAATTTAATTAAAAATTAACCTTGCTATAAGTCAGGGTCAGTTTGTCCCCCATGTGCACAGACTTGTTAGAAGCAATTTTATGATGAAATTTCATCTTTGGTGTATTTAAATTTAAAAAAATATATATATGGTGACAGTTTTTTCAGTGCCCCGTTGGAGCCAAGCATGACGTCATATGTTCCCAGAGTAACAAAAAACCAAAAAAAAAATTTGTTGACATGTCATAGCTTTCGAAAGATATTTTTAAGGGAAACAAAAGTTATGAAAACAAGAAATCCTGAAAACTAGCATATCTCGAGGGGTTTAAGGTATGAAAATTTTTTCAACCATTAATACATCAGAACAGAAACATAGCTTCTAGTGAAAAACGGAAAAATTTCACATTGGAAAAAATTTGATTCATTTAGAGGCCTTGTTACTTGGCTCAATAGAACTTTCAAAATGGATGATATGTATGAGTTTCCAAAATAACAGAAAAATAGCAGAATCAAAAAATAATTAATATCGACAAAACGCTAGAGTTGAAAAAACATCTTTTTTTTAGGAGCCTGAGTACCAGGTCAGCTAAAATTATTAACATAGCTAACATATTTAAATTTGATCCATGTAAGAGTGAGGGTTCAAAAAAGGTAATTTTTGTCAATAGGAAAAATGTGTTAAAAAGTTATCTTTTATATTCCTAAAATTTAGAAAAACGATTTCTGAAAATCATCTTGTCTGCTATGAGGGTGTCCAAAAACTGATTTAAATTTTTATAAGTTAACAAAATGCATTTAAGTATTACCTTATCTTTTTCAAATAACGATCGACAGATGTTGCAGTACAAAGAGTAAGTAACGTGATTTTCTAATATATTCAATCTAAATAAACAAAATTATGACAAATGACTGAAAAAAGTATATATCACATACACATATAACTTTTTTATTTTTGAATATAAAATGGGAGCAAGTAAAAGTGATAAAAATGATCAGAAATTTTATTCAACATCAGCTTCGACAATTCTAAGTCAAATGAGTACTGAAAAACCAGTGGCAATAAGCCCAACTGAAACAAAAAGCTGAGACCAAATATAAAAACCAGTTAATTTGCAGTAGAAAAAATAAACAGACAACTAAAGAAAAATGGTGCATAACATTCTTCTCATAAAATATATACAACAATTTACTTTTATTACATGTGAGTATCAAAGCATTTAGTACATATAATTTGAAAAGATCAAATTATGAACAAAATTTTCAGAAACAATATTTCTAAACTTTGCGAGAAATTTTAGCAAATATGCAAGGATAATTTCTCAAAATTTGACCTGTTTTGGGTCTTCCAAGATTTTAAAAATTAAGGACACTTAACAGTCACTAAAAGCAATATTTCTAAACATCATAGAAAATTTCCAAAACAACTAACAAATAAAAATCATCAAAAAAAAACAAAAAAATACATAAATATCAATATGATACGTAATTTCAGTTACGTCACAATAATTTTCTTGAGAAAAAAATCTAACAATGTAATTAACTATATTTGGCCCGAAGCATAACAAAGGAGAGTTTTTTTAGAAGTGGAAATGGGCTCAAATATGTTCTTATTGGAAACTTTTTCAAAAACCTAATACCCTTCAAATGATCAAAAAATTTTTCTTTTCACATGACCAAACAACTTTACAAAAATTTAAAGTTATTGAGAAAAACTGTTATTGCAAGCAAACAGAAAAACTTAATGGTAAATTTCATAGGACTTTGATTATTCTTTAAGGCTGTATAAAAAATTAAGATAATTTCACATTACCTTTTATCGAGGACATCACATTGTTCCGAATTGTTGATAGAACTCACAAATAGATTAATGAACCATGTTAACGAGTACTGGTACATAGGATCGATGTTAGCAAGGTCAGCAATTGTAAAAAATAATACTGTCGAATGAATAGCTATTGGTTTATAGCCCAAACGTGCAAGATCAATCTTTTTCTCTGTTTCTTCTGCAATAGCCTGAGGTTAAAAAGATTTAGCAACTATAATTATAATATTTCTAATCGAAACATTTTTTTTAATACTAAAAAACATCGCTGAAGATTCAAAACAATTTGCTAACAATAAAAATTGTTTCAATTTGTGCGTTAAAACTCTAAATTCAAAAAATATTTATGGCTTTAGTTTGAATTCCATAAAGGAAGGCTAAAATACGTTTTCCTTTCCTAATTGTTAAATTTTCACTTTATTTTTATGTGAAAAAAAAAAAAAAAAAAAAATCAATACTAGCCATATTGAACTATTTGCAACACCTCTTTCTGTAATATTTTTGTCAAAGAGCTTGGAGATAAGCAAATATTTATGTACCATATACTGCTAGACTGCACATTTAAAATTATTCAGAATGATAACAACAGCTTTAGAAGTTAATGTAAAACTAGCTTTATTTTGACTAGTTCTTATAAATTGAATAATAAAATTTGAAAAAGCCATAAAATACAGAATAACCATCATAACTTTTTTTTTGCTTCCCATTTTCATAACAAAGAAGACACGAGCCTGCTCATAAGCAGTTACAAATTTTCCCGAAAAGCCTGTAAGAAATTCTTATCAAAAAAACTTTTTAATTCAGATTAAAAATTTGAGAAAACACAACTTAGTTGTTACTGAAAACATAATAAAAGATATTCATAAAAATCTGGATTGGCACATAATCTACTAATTTGACTTATTCTTTTTAACATGATTAAATTCACGAGTGCAAGATCAACTAGCATTAAGATACCAATGAATCTTCTCAAAGTGCTAGAGCACTTTTACTACTTTCCAATTCTCTCTGAGCTTTTAACTTTAAGTGGTATCTTTCCAAATCAACTTAAACGGGCAGATATAAAAACAAAAATAGAAAAATATTACAGACAGAGAGAGAATAATTTAGCATTTATCTTTTACTTAAAATTAATGATAGCTGCCAAATGTAATGAATATTATATATTTACTTGCATTACTTAGTACATGGTACATACATGCCATTTACGTGCAACTTCAAGACCTTAAAATTCTAGGAGTATCAAAAGTAGTATTATATTGCTTCTAATCATTTTTACATAAAATTCTGAGCTTCAGCAGTTTCTTAAAACTTTCCTAACTGTTAAAATTCAACCCTTAATTCTGTATAATTACGTAACACAATTTTAGAAAAATTTTAGAAAAGAGTTTTTATTTGATTTAATAAACAGCACTTAAATCGTCACGATGATAAAATTTTAACATAAGAAACACATACCTGCTTTTCAGCAATCTCATTGGAAAGAACTTTAGAAGATGATAAAACTTTTATAGCCGTTTCATCTTCCAAAATGTTACCCTCAGAAGAAGATAGTACCTCCAAAATTTTATCTTCAATTTCTTTTAACTGTCTATAAAACAGGGGAAAAAATAAAAAAGTCTATCTGGTTCACTAAAACAATACCTGATTTAGAAGAATGCTTTTTGGATGATATTTTTTGAAAATAACCATCATTTGTGAATACTATCTCGGTACCCATCAGAAATTTGGATATATCTTTCCTATTAAGTTTAAATTGCTCAATATTCAATGAACTCTTTGCAGAATTAAACCTAGTTAATACCCTAATGGCTGGAAAATTGATTTTTAGCCAACCTGAGTGCATATCACTGCAAATAAATACTATGCAAATGAATAAAAAACAACTTTTTCAAACCATAGAAAAAGATACATAACACTAACAATTTTACAAATAGAAAGCTTTAAAAGTCGTAAAATATATTTACCACGAATTAAATCAAAAATATATTTTTCCAAGAATCTTCATTCTTAAATGTAAAATATAAAACTTACTAACAAAGACCCACACAAATCAAATGTAAGCTAAGAAACTAAATAATTTAGTGAAGGGGAGTATGTATTATATAATAAAAAAAGTGATTTTTTGAGCCTTTCAAACATTTCGAGGTAAGTAATAGTATATTTTAGAATTGATATATTTAGTTTTTTTTTTTTTTTTTTTTTTGCCAAAAAAGAGATCGTTGTACATTAATTTTAACTCTGTACATCAACTTATACTTTGACTAGATTAACTGCAAATATTATTTCACTCTAAATAGCTACAGTATTGTTGTATATGTTATATGAGTCGACTGGAAAACTGCAATAGGTGGCTTTTTGATTGAGTAGAGTTGAAGGACATCCGGGCAGTAAAATCAACTTGTCCAATACCAAATCATATACAAAGTCTGAGTCCAACCCCTAATATTAGGATTTTGCTGAATTAATCTGTTTCCTTTCATATTGTCACAGGCTCATGGTAATCTTTTTATATAGTGGGGGTATGACTTTATCTTGCTTCTGATATGTTGCTTGCTTTGTGAAGAGAGTACTGTCATGTTGGGAGTGAAATAAGTGTCTGGTTGTGATTTATTTTTGTGTGGCTTTTGTGCGATTTTCTCCGGATCTATGCCTAAAGCCTATGTGAGGACATTCAAAAAAGGTGCAATGAGGTAAATGCAAATCTGCAAACAACACACAGTTTCTAAATAGAAATCTCCATTTAAAAATTTTTAGAGTAAATTTTCAGTATAGTGATTCACCATTGTCATAATCATATCAATAAAAACAGAAAAAAAGTTAGCAGGTTTTTCTCAATATGACATGTGCAAAGTAAATTTATAATGTTAAGAAAGTTTTGCCTTAATTTATCATAAAAGACTCAATTCAGTACTTAGGCATATGAGTAGTTTAAAACCTCTTGGTTCTAGGATTATAAAAATATCAGGCTTTGCTTAGGTTTGTTAATTTTTAGATGAAGTTTAGATCTTCATAATGATAAATTAGGGTTTACGACTAGATTTCTCTTTAAAAAAAAAAAAAAAAAAAAAAATCTTGTAACTTGCTTATTTGGCTCAGAATTACCAAAAAACCTCCATCAAGATTTCCAGTCTGAATTAATTTGCTGCAGACTTGATACCATTAGAGAGCTCTGGAAAAATGTATGTGTGATGATCAGTAAAAAACTTTCATTATTAAGATAAGATTTTTTTTTTGCAACTAACTAATTGAATATTGTTGCTTTACCCTTGCTTTAAACTGACTCATCTTTTATAAAACTCTTACTCGGTCCAAGTTTAACCAAAAAGATTTATCAATATTACTCTGTATCAAAATTTTAGTGACCTAACATATTCATAATATGTAAGTTTTAATTCCAATAATGCAAAAACAATCCAACTTTAGAAAAATTATTTTTAATGTCTTTTTCACCTTTTGTTTTCCGCACTTTGCAGGATAAGAGCATTTTTTTCTTCTTCTAATTCAGGTCTTTCACGTGCAACAACAATTCCAAGTAATTGATCTTCTAAACCCTCAGGTGTAATCATAAAATTAAGTAGTGTCACTTTTACAGCAGTTTCAGGTGGATAATGTGGGTTACGTAATTTTGTTGTCATATAAAATCTGTAAACAATAAAAAGTATAAATAAATTCTTACAAAGTTAAACGTTATAGTTAAACAAAAAAACTACAATACCTTTAAAGTCAGGTTACTAAGGTATATTGTACTACAATAATGAAAAAAAAAAGATTACGCATTACTCATTGATTATTCCATGCAAAAAAACACCTAACACATTATGGCAAGAAATAAAGAAAATGAAAAAAAATCCTGAGATAATAACAAAAAATAAAAAATATTGCTAGAAATAAATAGTTAATCAAGTCAGTCACAAAATATTTTTCTATTTTGTAATATTTTGGAAAATTGACTGTTGAGCAACTTTTTAATGGCTGACACTAAATAATTAGGTTTATGGTAAGCCATATAAACTGCAAAACCACATGAAAAACCGCAATCAAAGACCTTAAAACACTGAGGTTGTATAAAACCTTTAGTAATTTTTAGAGTCAATCTAATCATTAAAGTAAAATTATCAGAGGGAAATTAGGAGTCTTATTCAATCATTAATGGAGTATGAAATAAGGTGACTAACTGATAAATTTTGGGTAAAAAAAAAAAAAAATAACTATAGATATATTTATACTCTCAGCTTATATGTCTCCCTTTTGATGTTAGATCAAACTCAGTGGCTTCTATATTAATGACAAAACAGATATGCAGGATTTTAAATATAATTCTAATAGCTCTCTAATAATTCACTGATTTAATTACTGTACTTACTTATTTGACAATCCTTCCTGAATATAACATCTTATCTGAGGTTATATGTGAGGGTTGTTTTGTTCAAATCTTGGGTTACTGTTTGCGATTTGATAATTAAAAAAATAAACAATTGTGGGAAAATTTTTCGTATAGAATAATTAATAATGACAACAAAGCACAAGCAACACTCCGGAAATGCAGATCCACAGAAAAAGAAAAGGAAAAAAAAAAAAAGAATATTGGTCAAAATATATTCTCCTAGTTTTCTCTTAACAGAATACCAAAATTACCCATCTAAAACTTTTCTTTTAAAATTAGGTATAGATTTTTTATAATATACATGGGTATAAAATTACCCATGAATTATTTCATGATTTTGGAAGCCATCAGCCTCACTAAAAAAACTGCAAATTTAAGAAACCATTTAAATAAAATGAATTCTAAACCTCACACCAAAAAAGCAAGTATCAGCTATATTCAATCTATTTATAGAAAAATACAAAATAAACTCTCTAAAGAATGCATCCACAATTTCCACTCATATTTACTAAAAAAAAATACAAAAAGTATTCCTTTCAATGAGTTTATAATCAGTAAGTTTGAAAAATTTCAGATTAAAATTATTAAAATATATTAATGTAATTTTTGACACTTTGTTGGAATTGACCAGAAACAAGATTTACATGTTCGTAAAAAACACGTCATGTTATGTCAAACTGAGTTGATAAATCAAAACATATTCCAAATTTACAGGTTCACTAGCAATAAAATTTACAGGTTCAGTTTAGGGTTCTTTCCAGACTAACAACCAAGAATAAACAAAGATGTTACTTACGTGAAATCTTTTGAATATTCAACAGTACTATCTCCAAGTTTGATACACATTGATCCACCCTGTTTGAAAATTTGTTTTAAAAGCAAAGGTTCTAGCACAGGATCTAATTCTTCACCAACATTTTCAAGTAAAACCTGCATGAAAAATAAACTGTCAATAAATGATAAGTTGGGAACCATTCTTTCTTATTAAAACAGACAACAGTATGTTAGTTTGTTATATTTTACAAATTTTTTTCAAAAAAAAAAAAAAAAGAGGTTAATTTGGAATACTATACAAACTGTGGATCGATATATAACAAATGTGTGCACAGTACCAGGTACGAGTTGCACCCAAAGGTTAAACTAGGCATTTTTAAACCCATTGCATGTAAAATATTGAGTTCTTTCAATATTTATATTTATTGAATGCATTAAATATTGATAACTGCTCCACACTTGTTTAATATTTTCTATATTATTACACTTTCTCCATAAATATCAGCACACAGTTAGAAAAAAAAACAAAAAAACAAAACCTCTAACTTTATATAAAGTTCAAAAAAAGTAAAGAAGTGATTTTGAGAAAAATTTAAAAGTGTTGCTTATAATTTTTTTTTCAAAAATTTAAAATTATAACTTCTATAACCAAAAAGAATTTTACAAAAGTTTAAGGAAATCAACCAAACACAATTTTTCTTTATATTGGTAAATATAATAAAACAGTGGTTTATCTGGCCTTGAAAAAAATAAAGCTACTTAGCTTAGCTCAATAAATCCTGATATTTTATGCCTCATTCAATAATTTAAAAAATATACCTTATTATAATCTAGTGGCCACGAGACAAGACATAATATGAAAAATAACAAGGCAAAATAAGAACACATATTAAGTCAATAGAAAAACACACTAAATCTTTTGATGAAATGCTGTATTGAGCTTTTGAATAAAACATTTAAAAAGCACTGTATTAACTTCGTGTTTGTGTGTGTGCACAGATATTTAAAAGTGAAAATCATACAAAAAATAATTTCTTAAGTAGTTTTATTAAATAAAGTTCATTACACACTTTATTTAAAGTAACAGATAATAATGGGTTGTTGGGAAACTAAAGTAAAAATACTTCTTAAAATAACTCGTTCGCTTTAATATTTTGACTTGCTAAATTATAAAGCAAGAAAAAAAAATCTTCAACAAATACCATAATATAATTTCAGTGATTTCACAGTCCCATTATATGCATATTTTTTTTTTTTTTGAAAAAACGTCTAAAATAACCTATTTTTTATTTTGTAATTTCTCTTCCTTTACAAACAAAGACCGACTGTTTTTTAATTCACCAAACACAATTGCCATAATTTCATATTTTTAATTTGAGAGAGCTCTGTAAAAAAATATTTAAATTAAGTAAATAAGTAACATCAAAAAACTTTTTTAAAATTATTTTTTATAACTTACGGGGTTTCCAAATTGAATTGAATTTTCAAGTGTTCGAACATAATCAGCATCAGAAAGTTTAATAACTTGTATCTTTCCCTTCTCCATGTTTTTTATCCATCTATTTGCCTGACCTTGTGGATCAATCATTAATGGCCATCTATTAGAATTGCTAAAACACATATTTTGAACAAGGCATGATTGTAAGATAAAGTAAAATTTTAAAATTACCACTTTGAAAATAAGTTGGAAACAGAATTACCACCACAGTACTAAAATCTTTGAAAAAATTACACTTGCATGTTGAAATTAAAATTATCTATAAGTTCAACATTTTTGAAGACCAATGTACACCTGTATTTCTTTTATCTAACTATTTATCTATTTCTTGTATTTGGCTCAGAATGGAACACCTAAGCTTGAAGAAATAAATAGCCAAACCTATATTTGATGATAGGTAGTCTTGGATTTAAGACTGACAAAATTTTTTAAATCTAGGTTTGAATAGGTGTTCCAAAAATATACTTTAGTGCTAAATCCAACACTATTTAATTTGGAATTATTATATCAATAGCAAATCGAAAGAAATCCATTATCTTTCTTAACCAGAATTATTTGAAATATATTTTGCCCAATCGCTTCTTACACAGATCTGTTTGTATCTGTGAAGTGCATAAAAGCTTTTTGACAAGCCTAACTGATGCAACAATAGACTTCCGTAGATGCTTGAAGATTCCATAAAGATGATTGGAAAGCATTAAAAACAATGCTTATCTCAAATTGTCATTAAAATTAAGAAAATTCTGGGAGACATCTTAAGTTTGATAAATCAACTTGAAAATGGGGTGAAATAGTATAAAATTTGGATTTTTTTTTTTCAAAAACCCTATACTTTCAGATCTCTAGAAGGTTATTCGATGTTTTCCTTAATCACATTTCCAAAAATACATAATTTTGAAAACAACTTCACATAAAAATTTTGGTCAGTTGCTAAAAAAACTATTTATGTAGAACATATGGAAAGTAATATCAAACATAATTAATCTTTTACTTTTGTTATTCCTTATTTTTGGCATTAAATTATTTTTGAATCACAAGAAACTACTGACTGATTTCAGCCCAATTTTTTCCACAATGATATGACAACAAGAATTTTTAAAAAGAGATACTATAACATGAAAATACGTCTCTGATAATTATTAACCAAAATTACACTAAATAGTTTTACCTGATTATAATTCCATTTTCAATTGAGAAATTGTCAGTTGGCAACCCTGTAATATTCCAATCCCTGATCTTTACAGGATCCCCTAACGTAGTCGTAGGTGAGATAATATCTGAACATGGAACACAAGTTGTCTTGCATGTTTGGGTCCACTCAAGCATTTGTTTCTATTGAAATATTACAAAATAAATATAAATCCTGACTTAAATCTTAAAGTATACCACCAGTATATGTTTGTATAGCAAATAATAGAATAAGTCTATGTAACTTATTCACCTAAATTCAGTGCTCTTATCATCAAATCGAGGTGAGGATTCTGTTAACCACCGCCTCAAGGATAATGGCAAGCCTAAATTTAGGATCGGTCTAATCTTACTTTATACGAGTCTTGGGTTTTATCAGGATTGCATACTTAAACACTATATATGGCAATTTTGGATACAGCTGCAATAATAAAAAATTTTTTCTTTCAAATAAATATACTTGTAGAATAAATTTGATTATTAAATACAACAAATAAACCCAATAAACAAAAAATCTAGACAAAAAATTTTATATAATAATTAATGGAGCAACCATTGATTATTTCTATATGATCTCTAGCAATATCACCTTGGCTCAGACAAAGAGACCATTATGCAGGTTTCTCCTCAAAACATAAACTTCATCTTCAATTGTTTATGAAAACAGCCAAGCAGAAACAAAAGGCTAGATGTTTTTCAAACTTAAACAGTTAAAATCACTGACATCACTGCAGCATATAGCCACATAGTAAAATACCTATAACTGAATCATTTTAATTCTAAGTGATTGCTAATAAATTAGATTTGATATTTTGATAAAAATTTCACCTACTTTTGACCCAGCTTGTGAGAAGGAGAGGCTTCAGGTGAATAAAAAAAACAACTACAAACAGTAGTAACTGTAATGTTTTGCATAAAAAGTTTACTTATGTAAAACATAAGAAAAGAAAATACAATGTGATGGCTTAATATAAAAACTTAAACAACATTGTATTAAAAATGAAATATTTAACTAATATATATGCAGTATTTAATTATATCCCAGAAATTATAATCATGTTATATAGGGCTTTAGGAACTGATTGTGCTGAAGGACTTTTGATTGAATAGAGTTGATTTGTTTGTGATTTATAGCAAACATTTTTTTATAAATGTTTTCATAATCTGTTTCACGTGAACTGCCATACTAAAGGTATTTGATTTTGATATAATGTTGTTATAGGTTAAATTATTGAAATTGGGATCTTCTCCAGATCTAAATGCTTTCCAGAGTTGTATATGTGTGTTAAGCGTTTTCACAGTTCAGTGAGTTAATTAAATGATATGTTAACTAGCAAACAATACCAACAACAATTTTAGTTTTTTTTAGAACTCTGAAATATTAATTTATCCTAAAAAGTAAGCACATACTCCTGATAAATTATTTTTAGCTGATAATTTCAATAAAAACAAATATCAAGCAAAGATTGATGATGCACAGTAATTGTGACAGAAAACAGAATTTGAAGTTATGAAAAAAATGTTTTGTAAATATTTCGATACAATTCCAAGAGGGAAACCTCTACATTTTCATGGCATGAATTAGCTAAAACTATTATTAATACACTACCTGCCTGTACATAGAAGTGAAAGTACCAAGATAAGCAACTACACCAGAAGAAATGAGAACGTCTCCAGACAGATTTTCATACATTACAGTTAAATCAGCTGCGCTTATTCCCCAACGATCTTTTTCTCCTCCCAAACCCCCAATCAGTTGTTCAGCACGTATCAATTTCTTACTACACATATCTACCTAGAAAATCAAAAGATTGTTGTCAGCACATGCTTAGAAATTCATAACGCTAAGTAGTACCATTTATTTTTCATAGATACCATTCATTATATCAATAAAACAAGCATCATTATTTATTCTTATAGAATTTAAAATGTATTCAGCGTTGGTTGGATTTAATTTAAAAATTGCATTGTAAAAAAATAGAGGAATTTTAAAAGGTATTGCAATTTAACACCATAATATAAATAATGTTCAAATTTCAATATAACGCAGAGAAGTGGGTGTCAAATATAACAAAACGTGCCTAGGTTATCATTCTACAAATATTCACACAAAAGTATTTTTTTAAATAATCTATTGTTTTTACTTTTTAGTTTAGGAAGCCAAGTTCACAAAAAACCTTCTTAATGAGAAATCCTTATAACTATTTAGTAATCTGGGTATAGGTTTTAAGGAGTGTTAGGTTTTTGGAGAAAAACCTCATTTCAAGGCAAAAGTTTCTTTCACAATAACTATCTCTATGAGTTTGTGAGTGAGACACTTTGTGTTTTTCACAATACTTGTCTATGTCTCAATGTTTGTTTAGTTATGCAAACATTTCTATAGGGTTAAATAGGAAACTCAAGTCATATGAAAACCTGCAGTATGGAAAAATATTGTCAGCCATAATGCAAAATAAAATGAAAAGTATTTTGAATATTGATAATAAGAATATCATATCTCGAAAGATAACCAGTTAATGTTCAATTATTGCTAAATATTTACTATATATATATATATACATAAAAAAAAAAAAAAATTTAAGATTAAATTTTTTATTTATTTTTTAAGAAATACATTTACTAACTTGTTTTTCAAGATCTTCTTTCATTTTCGTATTTTTTTCAAATTTCTCTTGCAATTTTGCTAATTTATCTTGAACCTCCTTTAGACTTGCTCGTTTCTTCTCTAAACTCTACAAAAAATTAATAATAATATTAATGATAATGAAAATCATTTAGGCAAATTAGTTTATAAATCGATTATACCTAAACTTAAAATTTTACATTGTCTGAAGATTAAGACATGAAATATCTGAAACGAACAAAATCAAATTGTTGACATGTACGATTTCATTTTTTAATTTCACAACACATTTCACGATTGAGCCTCAAAAATAAGCGCACGCAAAGCTTTAAATCTATCAGAATATTTAAGAACACATAGTATTCACTTGGCAAAATACCTCAATATTAGTGAAAAAAATTTTTGATTTTGATTCAACACCGTTAAATTTTTGGGCTAATACATTGAAATATTAAAAGAGAGAAATATTTAAAAATTTGCAAATAATAATTAGTACTAAGACCATTTGAGCCTACTTTCATTAAAAAAATAACCATATCATTGAACCTTGACGGAAATCTACGAAATGTATCAAATAAATAAAAAAAAGTCTTTGATTTTATCTTTACTTTTAGCCTTGGATAGATGCCTAATAATCAGCATAATTCCATATAACAAATTAGATTTAAAATTTTTGGTAGACCAAAAAAAAGCTTGGCTTGATTTCCCGAGACAATATTTAGAGCAGGAACAGTTTTCTCAACTAAAAATTTACTTGCTTAAGTAAAAAAAACAAAAACTTGCTCAGAAATTTTAAATAATCTTCCAATTAAATTTTTATATAATGAATATCCTATGGTTGAATATTTAAACGATAAGAAATTTATAAAGGTTTTTTTTTAAATAATACTCTCTTTTCTTAAATATATATTTATCTTTTTAAACTTTTAAATTCTATTTTTTTTTAAATAAAATTTGCAGTAATCAAAGTTCTAAAGAAATAAAATATTTTTCATCAGTAAATAAAAATTATCTTACAGCCATAGCAACTGCCAAATCACCCTCAGCTGCTTTTAGTGCTTCTTTCTTTGGCGCAACAACTTTTGCCACTCTAACCACAAATCAAAAAGATTGTTTATCTTCTATGAGAAACTTAATTTTATTTATCTAGTGTGAGTTTCTTTATAAAAACAGATTTTTCTACCAAAAATTGAGCTCATATTTTAAAATTTCTGTCAAATATTAGTAGATGCGCTATTGCATTTTAAACCCGTTACCCTCAGTGAAAGACAATCAGATACCCAACCCAGGGTATGATTTATGTCGTGGATCTGAACAGGATTTATAAGTAACTATTACTGGATGTCTGATACGAAGCTGTATATATCAACAAATATCCAACTAAGAGCAGTAACTATCTCTGGAAATCTAAATCGAATCAAGAAATGTCTCTGATATCCAACAAGGGGCAGTAAATATCTATGAATATCCAACTCAGAGTAGTAAATATCTAAACTATATAATCCAACCAGGATTACCTTCAATATGTAGTATCACCGAGGGGCAACACATTTAAAATACAATGGCCCAACAGCAAAATCAAAATGAGCAGATATGCTTAAAAACACCTTTAATACACTATTGCCATCAAATTTGATTGTTTCTGATTACATTAGCACTTTTAAATTGGATACATTAAGCAATGATTAAATACAGTAAAACATTCTGGAGTTTCTTCACCTTTAACTTTGCGTTAACTAGACAGTGAAATTAACTATTTATTATTGTTAGAAACCAATCAAGAATAAGAGATTTTTTTGGATGGTGATTACAGCAAATAAAAGACCTAAAAGCTTTTAGGACATCAAAATCATAAGAAGTTGGTGTTTCAATAAAAATGACATGAAAATTGTTTTTGAAATTAGTACCTACCTGTCATAAGCTTCAATAGCAACAACCCATTTGCACAATCCTTCAGCAGCAGTAGATGCAGATCGGATCTTTGCAGGGTCAAACTCGGGATCACAAGTATATTTTTCACGGACACTTTTGATGTATGCAGCAGGTATATTATCCTGTAAGTAAAATGGAATTTAAGGTTATTATACCATTTTGTAGAGTATATTTTTTTATACCTTGACTACTTTAAATTTTTAACCACAGGAGCTGAATCTAATTCCCTTTAATTTTAGCCCTTCTTGACCATGATGAAACTTACTGATTAAACAGAGAGGGGAGGGGCTACAATTAATAAAAATAAAAGATAGCATGGCTATTGGTAGTCTAAAAGTAAAATATGATCAAATAACAAAAACAAGCAGTACGAGTTTGGATCCATGCTACTTAAAAACAGAACCAGAAAGATACACATCATCAATTTTTCCCGCGTTTACCCAAAATGGGGTTAGCAAAAGTTTTTTTAAACTCCTTAAACTTAAACTTCTTCATGCAAAACGAATAAAGGATCCTGAGAAAAACGTTGAGATGATAATTTTTGCCTCGTTCACCAAGATTTTAGCAAAAATAAAACTTTGTGGAAAATCATGAAAGGGTTATTTATCTATTATCTCTAACAACTACCTTCATGCCTAAATTAAAAAAATTTAATAACAGATTCAGAGAAGAATCGAAAAATATCGATTTTTGGTCCATTTTTGCCTGACTTACTCCAAAAATCAGGTTAACAAAATATTTTCAAAAATTTGGCTCCGAAAAATCATTTGTTTCATCGTCCCTTAACTTATATGCAAAAAATGAGAAAAAACTAACAGACATATACTGAGATCTAGCATGGATGAGCAGCCCTGAATTCATTAGAGTGTTACTGCATGGCTTCAGAAAAAAGCTAAATACCTACTTGATAAAAATTAATTCAAATTTCACCCTCTTCAATTTTCTTACTTTTTGAGGAGTGCGAAAATTATCAAATTGAAAAGAAATTTAAGTCACATACTTTATCAAATGTCTTCAGAGATTCCAAGAATTTCATGTCACTAAGTAACTTCCTTGAAGGTCCCCAAAAATCTTCTACACGTTTACCTATTGTTATAAAAATATCCTACTAATAAAAAATCTATCTACCATCATTATTGAAATTTGAGCCTTTTTAAATATTTTTTAATGTCAAATCAAAGAGCTCAGAAAAGCAAAGAAGGTTGAAAAAATATTATTTGACTAGAACGATGCATTAATCTTTCAGGGTATGTAATCACAATAAAAGTGCTTAGCAATTAAGGAAATGATAAGAATTTATAATAACATATTAATAAAATGAAATATTTAATAAAAATCAATATTTTTGGCTGATTCAATTTTTCAAGTCATTTTTGGTGCAAAGATGTTTTGTCCTGCAGTTGTGCATTTCTAATTACTTGAAAGATTGAATCAACACGAAGCATTATTTTATCAATTATATAAATATTATTACAGAAGGATGTAATAAGATATTTGAAAATTACATAGAAAATATACAATTTTAATATTTTCTTGTCTAAAGGTGCATAATGGAAATTCTATAAGTTAAATCAAAGGCTAACATAAAATATTTAAGATAATGAAGAACTAGGAAATTTAGACTTGTGATAGAAAGCAAAAGTTAACAAAAAGCTAAAAAAAAAAAAAAAAAAACTGTACCAGTTGCTGGGTCTGGAACTCGCTCTGGCTTGATACCCTTTATCGTACAAATAGCCTCCATGACCAGTTTGACTACTGGAGGGGGATTTTTCATGGTTTTTACAATAGTGATGTCTTGTGGAGTAAGGGTATTTAGAGCAGCTAAGGCAGATTCTAAGATTGGAATAGCTTCACCCAATTCTCGGTCACATTCATCTTTGATAAGCTTTGCAGCACCAGCTTGTTCATTTGCAATTGCCTCATCAGCTTTAACAATCTATAAGAAGTTATTTTTCTTAAATACATATTTAAAAGTCATGAGGATAATCATCTGGTAAGCAGATGACCTATATTATTGAGGGTCGTTATTGAAAAATTCCCTTCAAAGCAAGCATTTATAACAGTAATTGTGATTAATTGTATTTTATATGTAAATACTTTACAAATATTTGGTAAGAAATTGGGGTTTTTAGCACAAATGCAGTAAAATCATATTTCTATGGTGTGTAACAGAAAAATCATTTTTGATTTTTGATCATGGATGGATAAAAAGGAAATACAGCAGTGAGATCTCAAAGTAATTTATGCATTCCATCTCTATCATTACTTTAACACCAAAAAATGTGAAAAATTATTTTGAGGTTTATATTTTTGTACACCATTGTAATTTATGAATATATATTATTAATATAGCAAAAAAGAAATTCCTAACTAATGACCTCATCATTTTTAAACCAAAATTACAGTAGTTTTTTTATTGATACCATAGAGGTTGATTTAGAATACAGTAACTCAAGGTTTTTGAAGAAATACGATACAGCTCTTTAATAAAGAATTCTGGAGGAAGTGTTAAAAATCATTAAAAAGGCTTGGAAAGTTGAAGGATAGAGAGATCTAAGGAGTTCTATGTATAGTTTAAAACCTACTAAAGATATTAGGTCCAAATTATGATATTGACCAATGATTCTTATTAAAGCTGAAATTTTAGTTATGAAAAAATTTTTTTTATTATTTTTATGGAAAAAACCAATGTTAATAAGCATAGGGTGAACTAACTTTTTCCGTTTTTGCAACTTCTACAGAGTCCACAGCAATTACTTTCATGACTTCATCAACGTCTTTTTGGGCAATAACCAGTTGAGGTTGTAAATCTGTAAGTTCAACTTGCATAGTTGATACCTAAAAAAAACCAGTAAACAAAAATTTCTATAATTTGCAATAAAGAAAAAAAAAACAAATATTTTCAGTGAATATACTGACCAAAAAAAAAAAACAAAACAAAAACAACAAGAAAAAGTTTCAATTAAAATCATTAACTAATGTGATCTTGTTAACTTAACAGCACTATATCGATGCATAAATATAGATATAGAAATTTTTCTTAGCAACCATTGCTATTTTTAATAGAGGTCAATGGTTTTTACAGATCATCAAAAGTTTTAGACTCCATTTTCCAATGAAAAAAAAACAACTCTCAAAAGCTCTATCTTCTTTGAAAGTTTACAAAAATGTGATTAAAAGAGAAAAATTTACAATTTTAGGAGTATACACCTGTGAGAATCATTCTTGGAATGAACACATTAAAACAATTAACACAAAAATTTCTAAAAGTTACATAAAATTTACGGTGTAAAGATTTCAAACAGATATAATTTTAGAAATACTAAAAAGCTTTTTCAGCCTTTAAATAATAAAAAGTATTCAAATTTTTATATATTTTGAAAGCTCTTTTTTATGGAATAAAATAATTTTAAAAGAAAATAGTTTAAATAGCAGCTCGTATTTTATTTTAAAAATTGATATATTTAGCTCCAAAAATCAAAATTTTTAAAAGAAAATTTTAAGTTTTATACAAACTTTATAAAGATAAAATTTAATATGACTAAATATGATGATAAGATCTGTGATTTTCTACAAGACATGACAAACTATCTATTTTATAGACTTTCTACTACAAGAAAAAGTTATTTAATATTTAGCATTAACATTTTTAATTTTAGTCTTTTATACATATAAATTTGTTGTATAACAGAATACATGGTATAGCAATGACTGATAGTAATGTAACAGCACTTTGTGATTTTTGTTTGTGTCATTCTGCTTACACTTTAAAATTTATATCTAATTTAGTTGATTTTATGCATTAGTTTGAGGTAATCCTAATAAACCAACTCAAAATTTAAAAATACTCTTTGCGCCTTAGAGGAATAAAAAAAATTATGAAACAAATTGAATTTGTTGATAATAGCTGATCTTTCAAAACTTTAAGCAATTGGGTCCTTTTATCTTAAAGCACGTTCTAACAAATATGGACTCAATTTATTTTCAGAAATGTAGCTTTTGCTTAAATTTGACTCAATTTTGAAAAATAACAAAATATCCTCTATGTGTGCGGAAAATTATCATCTAATCAATCGCAAAAAATTCAATGACAAAAAATATATGTATATTTAGAAATGACTTAATGAAGTCAATACCTCAATATAGTTTGTATAATTATTACTATTTGTTACTAGACAGTACATAAAGTCACAAAAAAAAAAAAATAAATAAAAAAAATATTGGTTCAGTGGAATAGACTTAACACACTAATTTTGATATAAAAACGTTGCAATATTTTGAATAAAATTTAAAAATTCTGCTCCATCAACTTTCTTTATATGTGCCCATAGGTATAAATATAATTCAAAACTCATATTTTTTAACATTTTAACTTGGCTAAAGCTTTGCCAAAATATGAAAAAGACTTGTCTATGTCAGCCATTATCATAAATTTAGAGTTCTTATCACACCATTGTATCTTGTTAAAATTACCTGAGATGCAGCTGATGCTAGTTTTTCTAAACCAACTTCATACCTATTCTTTTGCTTCATTACAGACCTACCAAGAATCATTATAAAAAAATAGAAATAAATGAATAAATATATGAAACGGAATTTTCAACTAGAATAGATTTTTACATAACGCGTGTTTAATACATATCACTATCTAATAAAAAAAGACAGAAACAATAAAAAAATAGAATTCAACAACGGATCAAATTCGAAAAATTTTGAAGTGGCAAATTGGAAATAGATTATAGAATTTTACAAAAAATAAGTTTTTAAATTAAGTAAGATTTTAACCTGAGAATAAAAATATATTTTCATAAACACATTTATGTCAGTGGTTTTACCTATAACTGGTTTAAAATTGGTTTATTAAAAGGTTTGTAACATAGTACAATTTTAGCTTCAAAAACAATTTGCGATCATGCATTAAAAATATCATCCATTATGCAAAAGCTTTAAATCGAAACATGAACCTAATTACAAAATCTGAAATGAAAAATAAATCATATGATACATACGCTAACATTAGGTGCGTTTTGGTTAATTTAATGTTTTTACATTTTTGCGTTTATAACAAAAAAATAAATAGACGTAGCTTATGAGAAAGTTTCAGGCTTCAAATATCTTACTCCTGTTGTTTGCTTAGAAGGCTTTTATATGTGCTGATCAATTCTAGATAAGAGGTAGGAGTGACATAGTTGTGTCGCTTCAACTCATTAAGGAATCTTTCTGACAAGTTTCTTGTGGTAACGTGGAAATTTTTACACATTTCTACGCAATCTTTAATTATATTTGGTTTAAGATTAACATCAGCGAGAAAACGTTGTGCCACAACCGTCAGTGCATCTTCTGGCCATTCCTGAAACAAATTATTGTAAATAATAATGCCTGAAATGAAATGTGGATATTATTATTTAACTTCCCAAAATATTTTAATAAATCAAAAAAAAAAAAAAAAAAAAAAAAAAAATGCAGATAATTTGTGTCAAAATGTTATTAAATTTTATATATAATATTTAATTGATCTAAAATTTTTTTAAACAGATATACATAAATTGTTTTTCTGTAGCAAGTTTTCTATAAATTTATATGATCAAATTTGTATGCTTGAATACAGTATCATAAGAACAATAAATTACCCACTAAAAATAATTACTATAGCTGCTTTCGATGTAAGACAAGAGAGATTGTGTCTAGTTTCTTACTATAGCTAATAAGGTCTCAGCAAAACCTATATGTATTTCTATAAAACCCCTCAAAAGTTGTTTCTTAAAGCCATTTCTTTAAAGAACATTAAATTTATCAAAAATAATACAGATTTCCTATGTAGCCAAGAAGTAGACTAAGAAAAAGAAAATGTGAATAGGTTTAGGTTGAACATTATTTCAGTTATAGCTGCATGAATTTTACCCCCTGAAGTAGAAAACACTTGAAAACGAAACTATCTAGTCTGTTTTTATTATCTATACTACTCATATATACTTGTAAAGTCTAAGATATCAAAAAAAACCTGGAACCAATCAATAGTGCAACAATTGACAAGTGATGGAAACATTCTTAATCGATTTCTAAATGCATCTCCAATGGGGCTCATTGCTAACACAATATGTAACATTTCTTTTGTTCTTTCAATACACAGGTTAAATAGTGCAAGTGGTGATCCATCTGTTTTACGTGACTTTTCTCTCTGTCTATAACGATAATTCTATTTTTCTTATTATCTAAAATTAATTTTATCGTTTAAAAAATAAGTAAATAAGTAAGTAAAAGTGTGTAAATAAGTAAGTATTTAAAGGATGTATAGCAGACAGCACTAATCATTTGATGGAAATGTTGGAGCAAAGTTTTACAGGTGGATTTCCAACTTTCTTAAAGTAACGTTAAGACACTTTATTGTAGGATTCTATTGTAGCATTGCACACACAAGAAAACTTGCCAAAACAAAGACACAAGCAATTGTACATTTACTATCTTATAACAACCATCATTAGACCAAGAAAATAATGTTTTACTTTCAAACCATAGTAGCACTTTTTTTTATCAAAAACGTCTATTATCCATAACGCAAAAAAACTTTTTGAGGGATGTGCCTTCAAGGTTATCTTACTTTGTGCAATAATAGATCTATTAGAAAAAATAAAAACTAATTTAAGCAAACTTGCTTGTCAATGGCTCTCATTTTTTCACATATTTCTTGTTTTTCATCAAGAGCAAAGAGATTTGGTACTTCACCAGCATTTAGCAAATTATTTATATCTTCAAGAAAAGATTCTTCTTTAATTTGTGTATCAGTAAATAGGAAGACACCAGGCACCTCTCCTTCAACAGTTTTACGTATGATTGTCTTCAAATCTTCGCGCCACTCAACAGATGTATATGCCTTTCCAATCTCCACCTAATAATTTTATTAATAGCAGTGTTTGCATTTTGTGTATGTAAAGACCCTGGCAAATAAAACCCTAACACAGTCTGGCAGAGTCTGATAAACAGCTTTTTCAGCAAAATAATGCAAAATGACAGATTCCAGTTAACCAGCTAAAGAAAAATAGTTTTGTTACCCTTTTTAGTGTGTGATTATTAAATTAGCTGTAGTTTTGAAGTTAGAGAGCTAAATAATTCAGTTATAACATCTTAGCTATAGAACTGTAAATATAACACTAGTTAAATAACTTTATAAAACTGTCTAATTTCTGTCAAGTTGATAACTGCTAGAGTTATAAACATTTTCGTAATTTTTTTCAAAAACATGAAATCATAACTTTTCCTCCCTTTTGATGATGATGCAATTACATAAAAATTTTGAAAAAAAATTAATATAAATTTTGACGGATAGTTAGACAAAAATTATTAAATTAACAGCACTATGTTGCTTTAGCCAAAAGTCCAAGAAGTCATTAATTTTATGGACATTCCAACGTCATTTCAAAACGCTTCTATTACCAGTAAAATTATCAAAAAAGTTGAGAGTCATAAATTTTGTTCTATATTATATTATTATTTTAATATTTATTTTTTTTTAAATAATTACTTTGAATGGGTATTATAAGACTTAAAATTTTCACCCCAAAACTTTCAATAAGTGAATAAAAAAAAGGAAAAACCAAGCGACAGAAAATTTTCAATAACAGACTAGTTATAACATTGACCATAAGGCAGTATCATAATGCCAATGTGATATCTTACCTGGTGGAGTTCATAATCAGCCATAAATGCTGCAAGACGAGTTAAACTCTGCCGACCACTACCACCAACACCTACGAGTAAACAATGACCACGTGGTTGTTTAAGTATCCGTGATATTCGCGAAACATGTTCAATTGCAAATCTGAAAAAAATTTTTAACACAATAAATCAATAATCTTTTAATTTATCGCAACACATTATGCAGGAACAGAATTGTTAAGTATTGATAATTAATATTGAAGATCTAATCTAAATAGTATTCTTTTTAAAACTTCACTAAAATTAACACTATCTAAAACCAAATCAAGCAATACCTAAATAGCACAAGGTTCATTGGTTTCTTGCTCATGTTGTTGAATTCATCTAGAAAACCTTCGCATGTTTTGCGCAACACATCCAATTCAGTTGCTTCTAAATATGGCCTTGGGTCTGACTTTACATCAACAAAATCACAAAACATTAAGTTATGCAACTCATTATGATCATTGTCATCATCATTTTGATCAACATGTAAGAATAGCTTATTAATGTCAGATTTAAGCTCAGTTTTAATAACCTCTGTGACATGATTAGTAAACCATGCACGGTCCTCGTCATCAACCAAACGATCATAATAAACACGAAATACCTAAAATATTTTAAGTTACCATATTGTTAAAAATTTCATCAATTATATTATATATAACATATTGCATAGTTGTTTTATTAGTTGTAAACATTTTATTGTAGTAAATAATTCAAGTGATTGAATTTAATTAGTGCCAAGCCTATTTTCTGAATTTTGAGGCTATTAAAACCTTTTATAAATATGTTAATAATTTATTATCAATAAATTAGCTGCAAGCATTGTGTCATAACAAATCAATGCTGATCCAGCATAAATTTTTAAAAACTTCATCTGTCCATTAGATCTATACCTAATATAAACTTTAAAACAGCTGTTTATATGTATCGTGATAATCTCACTTATCAAATTCAGTCTAAAGCAGTTTACATGCAAGAAAAGCATTCTATTAAAGCACTTTTCTGATTGATCAATTGCATGTCTGTTATCTTTGTTTCAAAATTTTAATTGCTTATTCTAACAATCCACAACTGCAAGGTTACTTTTCCTTTTTCATTTTTACTTTTTCATATAAAATTTTAAGAAATCTATTACTGCCTTAAAATAACCAACATTAATCAAACCCTTTACAAATTAAATATTACATTCACCTTTAGCAAGATGCACAGACAAAAACACTTTAACACTACCCACAAACCACCACCCCTTTCCTCCTAAAAATTATAATTTTTATAATCTTCAAAAGTTCATATTTTAATGGTTTACCTTAAAAAAGAGCAGCTTAAAACCAGGCAATTCATGAGCTGTTATAGTGTTCTTGTTATCTTTAAAAATAGTAAGTATCAATAAAATTTTAATATTGTATTTCATCTTATGTTGAGTTTGTTCAAGCTTCACTGATAACACTTAACATTAATAAATTTTGATATGAAATTATAATCATCGAATATTTAAGTATTTATAAAGTATTTCTTATATTATCTTGAAGCTTTTTTACTTACATTTTAAAGTGAGATTCCTCAAATTTAAGCAAATATATATCATAACTAACAATGAATAAAACTTTTTGAATTTAAAAAACTTTTTAAAATGTTTTTTTTTTTTTTTAAATATAATTTGAGCAGTTTTATAACACATAGACATCGGCATTTAAATTGAATATTTATATTTAAGTCTACCAAATGTGTTATCCGTGAAGCATGGCGTGATAGAGGTTTAATTTTTTGAAAACATAATAAATATATTCATCAATAAAATTTAAACTGTAGAGAAAATAGTATAGTCTTTTTGTATTTATCGATATGAAGCACTATCATTTAGCTGTTATTTTTATCATGGAAAAATTAATATGAAGAAATCTAAATTTATAAATATTATCCAATAACTTTTAATATTATTTTCAGCAGCAAAAATTTTTTAAATATGATACTGATGTATGG
This sequence comes from Euphysa ruthae, assembly GCA_035046665.1. Classification (NCBI taxonomy): domain Eukaryota; kingdom Metazoa; phylum Cnidaria; class Hydrozoa; order Anthoathecata; family Corymorphidae; genus Euphysa; species Euphysa ruthae. Next base: position 762 of record JAUZNK010081133.1, on the reverse strand, counting down.
TTCTGTCTTCCTAGTTTTTGAGTGGGGGGATTCCGGTGCATGGTCAAACTTTTTATAGTGTTACTTGGTTTTAAGCTAACCACACTATATGGTGTATTCTGAACTGCAAATTCCTTGAAAAAATGTTTTAAAACCGAAAAAACAAATACTAATATACCTCATGAGCCCAAAGTCTCTTCAACGAGTCAGCATCTGCAACTGTGTTTGGTGTTGAAAGCAAAATTCCTTGTATTACACGTCCAAAATCTCTTAAGTTGAACAAATAATGTGATTTAGCTGGAGTAGGAAGAAGATTCAACGAAGAATTTGTGTAAATATTAATAGTTGCTTTAACAATCAACTGTCCAAGAGGAATAAAAGATGGGTCAAAACCTCTAAAATATTAAGATAAAATAATTGAGATTTAAGAAATTAGGTTATAAATTTAGCCGGTTTAAGCATCTGATATGCCCAATGTACAAATTAGGAGTGTAATATTTCCAGTCCATATAGAGCCACACTAAATAAAAAGTCACACAAAATTCCAAAATGACTGTGCGGGATGCTTTTTTAAAAAACGTGTGTTTTTTCAACTTGCCCTCTTATTTATAATAGATTTCTTAAGTTATTCTATAACATAGTTTTGGTTTTCTTGTACTGGGTATAAGTTATAAAAATATATTGGCAACAAGTTAACAACAAAACAAATGTCTACTTAGTTGTAAGATGCCACTCCATTATTCTACCAAATATCTTTGTCATCTGAGTATCACCAAACTCATT
>JAUZNK010081122.1:0-13194 GCA_035046665.1 Euphysa ruthae | reverse complement strand
TGATTTTACGCTCATTTTGTATATATATATATATATATATATATATATATATATATATATAGATATATATATATATATAAGTCTCTCACCCCAGGCTAAATCTCATTAATATGCATTTTGCAGATATATTTTGAAAACAAGCTGTTTCTGTGTTAACTTGTAGTATTTTATTCCTAGCAACTCTCAATACCGTAAAGAAAAAAAGACTCTTCAAGATAAAAATAAGGTAATTCATACTCTACATTATTTATTGGAAGGAATAGTAATAGTAGTGATACATTTTCTGCATCAAAAGAAATTTTACAATACACACAGAAAAAAAGCGTTTATAAATTATCGTTAGTAAATTAGAAATAAAGAATAAAATGACCAAAATATTAGAGGACCTTTAAAATTGTTCATAAATAATGAAAATTTCCATTAAGACACGGGAAACTTATCATCAAGAACTGCCTTTCGGCCTATGACTGTGGTGCAAATTGTGAGCAGTTTTTTACTGTAATATAATTATGAAACACAAAGAACACTTTTAATAGAATATTTTTACATTACAAGAGGAAGAGGTATACCTTCTTAACTTTTTCTAAAAATAAGAGAGTTTTTCAATTTCAGAAAGTTTTGAATTCATAAAAACAATTTTATTCAAAAAATGAGGGCCGCGGTATGATATAAAAAATCCTTCAAACTTTGTTTTGACTTGTGGTTCTACTAAGAGTCTGAGGGTATAATTATTTGGTGGTTTTAATGTAAATATATTACAAAAAGTCTTTGGCGATGTTGTGTTTACATTTGAACATGAAAGTAAGAATTTGAGAAATATTCAATTCATCAGCATTTAATATTTTCATTGCATCAAAAAAGGGTTTAGAATGAGTGAAACGATTTTGAAAATTAGTTAAACGAACTGCGTATTTCTGAAGACGCTAAAGAGTTTCCAATTTGACTTATGTGTACTAGCCCAAACTATGTTTCCATTCCCATTATAAAATATATTAGCAATATATAATTAGCAATTTGTGCCTTCCAATTTAGATTTTCATCGATTAAGATGCTAGGAAACTTTGTCGCCCTTTCAATGGGTATATTATCAATTTGCAACAACGGTAAAACTTTTGGAATGAGCAAATTCTTATTTGCTTGATGAAAGATAGTAAATCTAGTTTTGTTTATATTTAAGGTTAAATCTTTTGCTTTAAACTAGGTAGAAACTTTTATTAATTCACCGTTCATTCTTGAAAATAATTTATTGATGTTTTTGTCAGAAAGAAAAAAATTTGTGTCATCTGCAAACATTTCTGTTGGTAAATCGGCTGATGCTAGGTGAAGATCATTTACATAGATAAGAAATAACAAAGGGCCTGATCCTCACATGAAAAAGCTTGATTGAGTCGAACTTGTTTTTCTCCCTCCAAACATTACCTCGATCATACAGCAAATGAGTCAAGGCACCATTCCTAGTATTGATCCTTGTGGGACCCCACAAATAATATTACAAAATTCTGTAAAACTATGTTTATTGAAACAAATAAATTGCTTCTATTTTTAGGCAGCTTTTTATCCATTTGTTTGTGTTACCTTGGATACCATGAATGTCAAGCTTTTTAAGTAGAATAATATGATTTACAGTATCAAAGGCTTTTGATGAACCGATGAAAACCTCCAGTGGAATCTCATTCTTTACAAAAGAGCTAGTTATCTCATTTTTAAATTGTAATATTGCATGTTCAGTTGAAGAATTTTTCTGGAAACAAAATTATTTTTCAAAGAAAAACTATTTTCATTAAAGAAGGAGTAAATCCTATATTTTTCAAGAATTTTAGGAAAAACAGGTAGAACTAATATAGGTCTATAGTTACCTAGCAAAGAAATGTCACTAGATTTGAAAATAGGATTTACTTTAGCTATTTTTAGAGATTCTGGAAAAATACCATTACCAATAGAGTTTAAAATTTTTAAAAGAAGGATTTATACGTCGTCATAAACATCAATAATTTTATTACAATCTAAGTCATCAGCTCCGCAAGATTTGTTTCGTTGAAAAGATTTATATGCAATTTCAAACTCCTTGAAGGTGAGTTCAGAATTCTCAATAGAATTTACATTTGTGCTTACATAGATTTCAAATGATTTATTTACAGCTGGTATTTTGTTTGCAAGTTTATTATTTCCAATATTTGTAAAAAATATGTTTAGTTCTGTAGCTATTTGTTTTTTATCATATATGATTCCTTTTTTCCGTTTTTAAAACTTTAGTTAGGTCATCAGATTTAGCCTTCATTTTTCCTGTTATCTTTTTCATTACCTGCCAGGTTTAGAATCATTTTAGAATCATTTTTATATTCTTCAAGTTGTGATGAATAACATGATTGTTTTGCTTTTTTTTTAAATTTTTCAAAAAGATTTATATAATTTTATACTTCCATTCTGAGGTTTCTGTTTTTTGTTTTAAGTACTTGATATACATATATATATATATTTTATTTTTTTTTGCTTAAACGAATGCCCTTTGTCATCCGCGGAGTCATTATATCTTTTGTATTTATGTTTTTTTAATGGAAAGTTTGTTTCGTTGTGTTGTGAACGTTTCTGAGAGTTTATTAAAGATAAGATTTTTTCATCACGGTTGTCAAGGACACCCCAATCTGTTTTCTTCAGATCATGTTTAAAATTTTGCAAATTCTCACTGCAAAAGTTCCTTTTGTAAATTATTGTCTTTTTTGATATGCTATTTTTCTGTTTGTATGTATTAAGAACAACGAAAATGGGGAAGAAATGGGTCAGAAATTGAAGTTTTAATTATATCCTTTTTTAAGAAAATGTCAGAATAAAAATATGTTAAGGTATTGTTTATCAGTGTTGCTGTTGTTTTAGTTACGCTTGTTTGACGATTAATGATCGGTATAGCGCCGTGTTGAAACGTGTTGTTATATTTTCTTAAGTATAGGTAGCAGTGTTTGTGTTGGTAATAGTTGTAGCAGTATATATTGAAATGAAAGAAGAAAAAAATATTGGAAAATGCAGCTTTGAATAAATTATGAATACTTCTAACTATAACGTAATCTTTCTTTGCCCGGCAGATTTACACTCGGTTAATTCGGAGCTTTCCAATTTTTTTTCACAGTGAGTGCGCTGACATTTTCCTTCTGTATTGAATTCTTTATTTTATTCGCATGTATATGTTTTGTAGAAAGAGAAAGAAGGAAGGGTATGATTTATACTGAGCTTTCGCTTTCACTTTTACATTTGGGCAAAATAAATTGCCTTCTTTATTTATAGTATTTCAGGCAGCTGTTACATAGTAGGGTCTATGATTTTATTTTACGCGGGTTTATATTGGTTAGCACAGAGAGGCTAAAAAGGACTCTTTCTAATAGGCAAATATATATCATGACAGGTTTATCTAAAATTTAACAGGTATTTTAAGATTTTTATGTGCTGAGTATACCATAGCGCTTACACACTTAGAAGCTTCAGCGATTCTATGCTTTAATTTGATTGTAGATCCTGGGTTTTTATGTATAATAGTAAATACCTTCTTCCTTTTCTTTCTAAGTGTTTATCATTGCCGCATATGAGGTGCAAAGTGGGACCAAAATAAGTAGCCTAAGATTTTCAACAATATTTACTAGTCTGCTGATGGATCAGGTTTTTAGTCTTGGGATATTATTATTTTGATTATTTAATTATTTTCTTAGGAAAATATGTTCCTTGAATTAATAAAGCAGTATTTTCAGGAACAGCGCTCATTGGTTGAAAGAACTCAATTAGAATCATGCACATGTTCTTCAGATTTAGCTAATCTACAAAGAAAACTTATTGCTTCACATGAAGAGCTTGTTACTATCCGTGAACAAAGAGATTCATTAACACTGCAATTAGCTGATGCTCGTGTGTCTCACGAAAATGAAATGCGACAGGTAAATGATGAATTGAACGAAACAAAATCGCAGCTTCAAGACGTTACCAACGCGATAGAAGATTCATTAATTTCTCTTCAACAAGGCGATGAGCAAATAAATTCAGAGCAATCAAAAGATTGGATCCTCCAGCGCGGTGAGATAGTACTAAGTGACATTATAATTGGTACTGGTGCATGGGGTAATGTTAAGGCTGGCTCATTTAGAGGTACTGATGTTGCAATAAAGCAAATTCATGACCTAATACTTTCCGCACACAATCGTAGTCTCTTTGAGCAAGAAGTGAATTTCGCTTCTCGTTGTAGACATCCATGTTTAGTACAATTTATTGGTGCCACCAATGACGATGGCTTGCCATTTTTTGTGATGGAACGTCTAAATACTGATTTACGGTCACTCTTAAGTCAACAGCTTCTAGAACAAAAAGATTTTTTGAATATCGCATTTGATGTAATCCGTGCCTTGGCATATCTACATCAGTGTAAACCTATCCCAATAATTCATAGAGATGTCAGTAGTGCAAATATACTTTTATATCGAGGAGATAGTCATTGGAGAGGCAAACTGTCTGACTACGGGTCTGCAAACTTTTCCCGACTGCCATTGACCAGGAACCCCGGTGGAATACTGTATTCTGCTCCTGAATCAAATGGAGTGTTACAAACACCAAAGGTAAGATTATGATTATAATATTTTGATTATCTTTATTATAATTATTTATATTATAATATTAATATTAATTTTCTAAATGTTTGTGTTGCATATGTTTACATATGCAACACAACACATATGCATATTTCTAAATGTTTGTGTTGCATATGTTTACATATGCAACACAAAATTCTGAGATCAGAATTAATTTTTACGTACAACATCAACTGGCTTGTTTACATACAAAAGGTTGGTGTCGTCAGCAAAGTAATATACTACTGAATCTTTAACTAATTGATTAAAAGCATTAATATAAATTTAAAATAATAGAGGACCAATGTATAGATCCTTGGGGAACTCCGAAATTATTAGTTTGGATAAAAGTTTTAAAACCATTTTTTGTTACAAACTGATTACGGTTTTTCAAATAAGAAGAAAATCAACTTTTTATAACATCACAAGCACCATATTCGAGTTTAGAGATAAGAATATCATGATCAACGGTGTCAAACACTTTTTGAAGATCGATAAAAATTCCACATGCAAAATTTCCTGTATCTAATACTTCACATCCTTTCTCAGCAATGCTTATTAATGCATGAAAAGTAGAATGTTTAGATCGAAATCCAAATTGAAGCTGAAAAAGACAATTAAAGACATTCAAGAATCTATATAATCTTTCATACATTAGTTTTTCAAGTAACTTTCTAATATTTGAAAGCAGTGAAATAGGCCTGTAATTTTCACATATTAGTTTAGAGCCCTTTTTAAATAAGGAAATAAAAGAAGATACTTTAAGCATATCTGGGAAAACACCAGTACAAAACGATAAGTTATTAGGGATTTCACCGTTGAGGTGTCTAAGACTGACTGTTGGTATACTATTTTAATCGGAGGCCTTGCCATTTTTTAAGTTCGAAATGAGATCAAAGACCTCAGTGCTATCAGTTGGAGAAAGAAACAAACTATTTACATTTGGTTTCTTGAGGTGTTTTGAGGAATTAGTGTGTGAAGAATGAATTTTGGGTTGTAAAGATTTTGCAAGAGATGAAAAGTAAGAATTAAATGTATAAATGTAAGAATTAAATGTATAAAAAATTTGAAGAAGATCTGTTATGGATATGTTTTATTTTTCCCATAATGCAACTAGGTATCCAGTTTTTTGTTTGAATGATACCTTTCCATGTTTCGCGGTGATTAACGTTATCAGAGAAATATCTTTTACAATAGTTCTGTATACATTTTTTGATCAGTTTGTCAAGCATATTTATAGCCTGCTTAAATTTTCTAAATAGCAACAGCTTACTTTCTATATTTTTAGCTTTTATATATCGATTACGTAACTCATTCCTTCGTTTCAAAGATTTTATAATAACTAATCAATGGTCGAAAATTACGTTTGAAATTGTTGTTACTTAGTCGAATGAGAGGAGCATGTTTGTCTAATATTAATTTTATTTTTCAAAATAATTGTTATAACCCTCATTAGTGTCTATGCTATTTGTGTTAATAATTTTATTCCATTTAGTATTTTTAAAATCGGCTAATAGGGAGCTTTTGTCTATCTTTTTAAGATTTCTTCTCAATAAATTATGTTTTCGAGGAAAAAATATTCCATTAAAATCAGGGTAGATATAAAATTGATGGAGATGATCCAAAATACCTTACATGGGTTAATTTTCTCATAGCAAAATATTCACGAACGTCCATTTTTGAGTTTTTCGCATAGGTTTAATTTCACGAACCAGCGCTTTTTATAAATTTTTTGTGGAGAAATTTTCGCGAAGGGATTGGAATTGAGAAAAAAAGACTTCTAATATTTAGTAAAAAAGAAAGAAAACATTATGCTGTCTTTATTAACCCAATTTAACTTAATGGAAAAACACCGAAATGAACCAACAATACAACTCATAGAAACAAAACCAAATTATATTTTTAGTTTTAAATTTGCAAAGCATCAAACGCATTTCGTTCATCATTCAAAACATATTCATCGTCTGAATCGGATTCGTCGTGTCGTTCATTGAAGTCAGGGTTTCCTTCCACGGGGAACTGAAAATCCCCACCGAGTAGTTCTATGTCACTGAAAGGGTTAAAGCATTGTATTCTATCAGAACCCATCTTAACAGCATCTAAAATTCCAGCAGCCTTCCAACAGTTACGAGCGACATCTTTTCCCTTTTCCGATATGATTTCGTCGGACATATTCATAATCTATATTACATGTAATGGCTTCATAATATTAAACTGTTTTTACTTCAGTTTCATCTACTGCAAGTCCTTTTTCTAAGCTTGCAGTGACTCGCAATGCTTAAAAACTGCGTACTTTTCTTTCACAAACTTCTTAGTCAACGAGTTGACTGTTAAATCCAGTAGCTGAAAGATATGGATCATGTTATTTGGGTACAAGTGTTACAAAATTATATCGATCTTTCAATTGATTGTAAACTGGTTCATTCATTTTGCCTCGAAACACATCCATCACCAGTAGCACTGAAAACTTATAAGGTAATTTTAATACAGATTTGACATGCAGTAAGATTATGTCATGAATTATCTTTCGCGTTTCTATCCCGTTGATGCAATGCTTCGGATTGGCACTATGTGAAAAACCGTGTTGGAAATCAAATGTTCAGTATACTTCGATCTGTTGTTTCTCCATAAATCAGTAGCTTGAGAAAAAAATTACCTGCTAAATCGATGATGAAAGTTGCAGTTATTTCACGTTTGTCTCCGGAACCAGCGACCGGCACAGATTTAGTTGCAGTTTTTTCCATGGTGTACCTAAAACTGTTTATACTTCGAAGGAGTTTGGCCCAGGTTAAAGATAAGCTGAAGAGGAATAACATTGGTTTAAATCTTTGTTGCAATATCGTACAGGCAGACCAATTCGGATTTTTTTCATTTTACCCACTGGTATGGTTACCTTTCCTGTTGTTGCAGCACGTTTTTTAAAACCCATAAGTCTAAACAAACTTTGGGCCCACTCCTTTCCAAATGCTAAGACTTTCAGGCTTTTGCTACCACTTTGTTCTATTGCGACTGAAATTGCAATTAAAAAGGTAGCATGTTCTCCTTTGTCCCAATCATTATACATTTTCTCACTTTTTCGTTGATGTCATTACTTAAAAACTGTGGTCTTCCACGATGCAAGTTTGCTACCGACTTTTCTGGAAATTTGCCTGTCTTCTCAGAAGCCTTAATCATTTTTAGGTATTTTTTTCGGAATTTTCGTACAGCACCAGAACATCCAGTTTCATTGGCATATTTCGCAATTTGAAAACCATTTTTCAATTGATTTTAATTGATCTTACATTCCTTTTGATAGCTTCTTGTGTTACTATGCCAAGTCCCGTTTTCTTCACCGTCAGAATAAATTCTCATCCACTGAAAAAGATTAATAAAATAGAATCATTGAAATGCACAGGGAACCATATATTTTAGACGTTCCCTTGAAAATAACGTGTTTTGAACCCCTCCCACTCTGTCAGATTTCATCTAAAATCCTTGATACCCATGGGGATGTCGGATTTGCTTATGAACCCCGTCCCCTACCCTAGGTACATACACTATAACTCCACAAAATTCCCTACCACTCAAGCACACACAGGAATTTATACAACATACAAGAATGAAGGAAATAAAACAGAATGTTTAAAGAGGTAGATGCATAGGTAGATGATGTTTTAATTTACCTTTTATTTTGTTTATAAAACAGTTAGGTTTAAAGACATGCAATTAAATATTAGAACAATAGATGTTTAAGAATTATTCGAATGGAATGTTTGATTCGAATTGAATGCTTGATTCTTTTTTCAAACTGATATATTAAGAGTGTTGACACACTCAAGCAAGTTAATTGAATTAGTGATATCAACAATAGATGTGGTCAAGTGTCAATATCTTTTTTATTATTTTTTATCATTTCAAAAATCTTTTATGTTTCGGCTAATTAATCCCAAATTAAAGAGCTCATTCGATCGCTCTTTAAACTCAATTTTCCATGAAAAAGTAAAGTCCTTTTAAATCATTGTAATAGACAAATATCTTAATATAAGGATTTCTTATTAAATTAATTTTTCTATGGCTCTATCGAACTTATTTTTCAGGTGTTCAAAAGGGTTATCTTCATCTTTAGAAAATATTTCTTTTCAATTCACCAGTAAATTTCCATAGTAAACTTCGGAAGTGAATATTATTCGAAGCTTTCTAAAATCATAACGCAGCAGTGTAAAAACACCCTAATGCTTGTTAATTTATTTATTTGCTTTCTCTGTTCCTTTCAGTTTTGTTTGCTATTGTAACCATTTTTATTTATTTATTTTTTAAGACATCTTAACTTAAATAGAACACCCCCCACCCCGTCCCAAAATATCTTAAAATAAATGGACCCTCTCCCCCTTATACAAGGGACGTTTAAAATGTGTGGTCCCCAGCAAAAAACAAATACGGAACTCAGGTATTTGATTAAGGGACGTTTACCTAATAAATCTTCTTCAATTTTCTCCAATTCACTATCATGGTTATTATTGTTGTTTGTGCTTGCTTGCTTGGAACGGAGACACTTTCTTAACATCGGCATTTCTTCCTTCCACTCTGTAAAAAAAACTATTTTCCTCCTCTCTACTCACTTAAGTGCATGCCGCCACATGTCAAAAGATTTATTCGTAACATATAGCCAATTATTGAAGATCTTGCAGTGTCATGTGTACAAATTGGGCCTAAAAATTTTTTGTATTCTAACAACCTTTTTTATCTTTTAATTACAGTCGCAGTTTAGAAGTTCAAATGATTAATATAAAAGCACTTTTTTATATATTTTTGTCATGGCGTTTTGCGAAGTTTTTAAGTTTACCTGTGCTGTAAGAGGATTTCGTGTTTATCGAAAATTTTGGATTTCAGAAAATGTTCAGTTATTGAGCTGCTTTCATGAAAGTGGCAATACATTCGATCCTTTCGCTATCAAAGTTTGAACGCAATAGCGAAAAGCTGGTTTGGAAATTTGCGTGAAGAGATATCAAGGATAACGAAGTTAGGGGAATTTGTGGATGTCCAGATTACTTCAGATCATTACAGGAGATCACCACTAGTCCAGGGAAAAATAGAAGTTAAGTACACGGTTACCGTTCAAAAACTTAGCATAACATCCCGAAAAGTGATGGGACGCTACCGAACCCTTTTTGAAGAGCTTTACATTGAGCCCAAGGAAGAAATTATTTATTCTTTTATTCAATTAAATGGTGGCGATATCACGGATGCGGATAACCCTATACAACATTATTATTATTTATTTTATTATTTATTTTATTACTATATTTTCCTTTTTAACAAATAAATATACATTTATAATTTCATTTAAAAATTAGAGAAAACTATTTGATAATATAAATAGTAAGACAATCATGAATAAAAATTTGGTTAATAAGTGGGAATATAAATAAGAGCTGACCAAACGGGATGACTCCTGCTTTTTAGAAAAGGAAGGAAGGAAGCAAAAGGCATAAAAAGCCGTCCAGCAAGCTGAATGATACTCCAAAAACTAAAGACATAAGAACATTTTTCAATAAAGAAAGAGACGTTCACGTGTCACAATGAAAAGACGTTGATAAAGTATATAATTTCTGTAAAATTGTCGATAGTTTTACTAAAAAATGACTTCAAAAGGAAAAATATGAGTCCTTAGAAGTGCATCTACACGTAAATTCAAAATTTAAGCTTTTTAGACAGTATTTAAATATGCATTTCGCGTGGATTTAATTTCGCGAATGGAAACTTTCCAAAATTTTGGAATGGAATAATTTTCGCGCAAGGGCCCGAAAACCCGTGAAATTTTATCTACGCGAAAATTTATCCACGTAGGGTAGCAGTTTTCCAATTACCTGATATAATATTTTTATCAGTAGAATTAGAAAAAATAATGTCGATAAGTGTTTGAAATCTACCATTCACTCGTACAGGGAAAGTTATATAAGGAAAAAAGAACTCATGTTTACCAACAGTTTTAATCAGATCAATGTTGAAATCTCCTAAGAGGACTACAATTTTTTTACTTTAGATATTTTATGTAACACAAGAGAAAATAAACTGATGAAGTCAATTATTGACATACTAGGATGTTTATATATACACCCAACCACAAAATCCGATTCAAGATGGTGAGACTTGTATCGACGTGATATCATTTGATATAATTATTGTCAAATCACTAATATCAGGCTATTATATTTTGTTTTAAATACCAGTTACTTTATGCTAGCTGATTTTTGTCAAAATGCCATTTCCAAACTTTTCTTTCAATTTGAAACAAAATGCTAGAAACGAATATTTCCCTTTGAACATATAAGCTATAAATGCCCATAAGATATAATTTCACAAAACAGATTTACAAAATAAGACGAATTTACGGACCACTGAATTCTCTTATTCTTAACTTTCATTCTGTTCAAACATTTATTTTTAGATGGATGTTTACAGTTTTGGTGTATTGTTTTGTGAGATGATTACAGGGGAACTCCCAGTGCCCGAACGCAGAAGATATCAAATCCGATCTATTCAAAATTTTGAATACCGAACTTTAGTTAAACAATGTTTGCGACGCAATACTACTCTACGATTGAATAGTTCAAAAGTTCTCAAAACAGTGGAAGACTGGGTGAACTCTGCATGAGAAATTATGGCAATTTTAAAACTTTTTTTATCTAAGCATCAGTCATGTTTACAACAGATGAACTTAGATCACCATCTAAAAAATAAAATAAAAAACGGAAAAGTCAAGGATAAATTTACCAAAAAACTCAGAAAAAAAGTCAAAAAGCTGCTATGTTAGCCAACATTTGCTCAAGCAAGTTTATATATGGATTTCGTTGCCTCTACATCCATTCGCACAAATAGGCCTCCTTAATGTTTCGATGTTTACTGTCATGCCGTTTATTTCGTTCTTTGGCAGACTTTCACGACCATTCGAAATTCTGGGTTTACAAAATTTATGCTGATAAAGAAATAGAATATTACTTTCTTTTAAATGCGTTTTATCTTAAGTATTTTTGTATCTTTTTCAGCATTTTGAATAACAATACCATTATTCACTGTCTGCAACACTTTTCAACAGTTCCATGAGATAAACTTTAATAAAGAAAATGTTTGCTGTTATCAGTTTCTTCCGCTTTTCTTCTCTTTTTTTTTTTTGTTTCCAATAAATGCATAACATAACATAGATTTAACTGAGCTTTCAAACTGGCTATATATTATTTATTTGTTTTTCATCTTCTGCCTTTTTTATTAACAGCTGATTTTTTTCATCCATTTATTTTTTAAAGAAAAAAGGGCATTTAACACGGATATATCTCTATTACATGGCTTAAAAAAGTTGAAAAATATTGTTTCCAAATATTTCTCTCCAAATGAATTCTAGAAAATACGGCTCCAACAGTTCGTTGAACTTGCTGTAATTCTTAAGAACTTTCGTTTGGCTCTCGCCTCTATATTTTAAATATTTTATGTGTAGATGTCTAGGTCCACCGGATCAATGAAGTTTTGTTGATGAATTAATTACCCCTCGTGACTATAAATACCATCAGCAATGTTGCCGACATTCTGGTAAGCGACACGTGACTCATTAAGCGAATGCCTGATATTGTGATAAGAATACTTTACCTATCTTTGGTAGATATATATACATATATAGTAGAGTGCAAAATGAGGAACCCGTTTTTTTCTCAGTTAATTTTGGTATATTTTTATATCGCGTTGAAAATTAGCCGGACACTTTTTTTTTTTTTGGCTGGGGATTTTCTATAAATGGCAGAATTCATAACGGCGGATTATTAATATTTTGTAAATTATTAAATTCTTCAAAATGTCATAAAAAAAGAATTATAAAGATTGAAATTTTTTAATATCGATTTAAGATTTATGATATTTTTAAATATATCACACTAAACAAAAAACATTAATAGCCACCAAGTTGGCCCAAAATACTAAAAACCGTCATAAATAACTTTTTTAAATATTAAAGCAAACAGGCTATATTATGAAATTAAACATAGTGTTTTTCCCTTTTTGTTTATGATTTTAAGACAAGATTTACTTTTTGAAAAAAATGAGAATGGTATGTTGACTACAAAGGTGGCCAAGCATACAGAACAAAATTTTAAAGTATCTGAGAAAAACTTCCCTCTATTTATGCAAATTAACCAACTTTTGATTTAAAATTAGCATTTCTTATTCCATTGTTCAGACATTAAAATGTTAAAAATCATTTGTTGAGTCACCAAGTTTGGCCTTGAATAACAGAATCGTAGTCATATTTATATTGATTTTTCACTGTTAAGATCGGCTCATTTAATGAGCTAAATCAATAAAACCAACTTTTATCATACTGTTACTATATGGAAGCTATTTTAATTGGTAATATAACCTGCTTTTAATCATAATTAAATAAGCCAATAAAAGGAACATTTTTGTAATCCATTAATATATCAAATTGCAAGAATTAGGAATTAAGCTCATAATATGTTTATTTCAATGTTTAAAAAAAATAATAGGTTTTTATTAGCAGTTAATAACAGAATGATGTTACAGTAATGTCAAAGGCATTACTTTTACCAGCTGCTTCAAGTAAGAAGTC
>JAUZNK010081111.1:0-13194 GCA_035046665.1 Euphysa ruthae | reverse complement strand
CTTACTTACTTACTTACTTACTTACTTACTTACTTACTTACTTACTTACTTACTTACTTACTTACTTACTTATCAAACGAATAAAAGAAATGTCAAAACAAAGTATAAAATGACTGAAAAATATGTCAAACAAATAATCAGACCACTAAAAATCAAATATAACAGCCAATCAAATCTGTAAACAATATTTCAACCAAATAATCTAACCGCTAAAAATATGTTAAAACAAAGTATAAACCAGTAAAAAATATGTCAAAAGTCAATCAAATCGCTAAACAATATCACAATTAGATAATGAAAAAAAAATTCTGCGAAACAATCAAACGAGTAAAAAATATCCCAACCAAATGATCAAACCGCTAAAAAGTATCAAAACAAATAATCAAACCATAAGAAATATTTCAACAAAATAATCAAACCATAAGAAATATTTCAACAAAATAATCAAAATACTAAAAAATATTTCAACCAGACAATCAACAAATATGTCTCGCAAACAAACAAACCACTGAAAGATATGTCAACAAACACAATCAAAAAATAAAATAATAAGTCAACCAAATGATCTAACCACAAAGCAGTATGCCAATCAAGTAAACAAACCACTAAAAATATTTCAACCGATTAATCAAAACCAGTAAAAAAAATTGGCGGTCTAAAAACGAAAAATTAAGGTTAGCAAGCAATGATATCAAAGGAGCTCAACTAAATGCCATTTCAAAATGTTATCATCAAAACAAAGGAATCTGTTACAACAAAAACACTTATAACTTATTTTCTCTTTATTTGGTTTATTTTTTATTAAAGAAAATTTTCATTCTAATAAATAATTTTATAGTCATATTTCTTTTTGCTTTTCTCAGGATGCCATACCATATGAATTAACATATAAATCAAAAATATGAGGTTTCAAAGTATTTCATTATAGAGACTAACAAAGAGTTTTAGTATTTGATAGCAATTTTTAGTTGAATATTTTCCAGCTATTTGTGGTCTTTTATTCGCCTGCAACTCGCTTAAATAACTCGGCTGAATAACTCGGTTAAATAACTCGGCTGAATAACTCGGCTGAATAACTTTAATTCATCAGTATTTTGATATCGTGTTTGAGAAAAATTTCGGTCGATTTTCCTATTTTCTTTTCGTGGTAAACAGGTTTTACAATAAGTGTATTCATATATAACCAATTGAAATTCCCATTACAGATTCCAGTGTTAGAGTTGCTATATTGCGTTCTTAAATATAAACCCAAACAAGATTTTCCTATACGACCAATTGATACAACAATCGGTACTCCACTTTCTGGTACAGCCCAAAATTTTGTAGATCTTATAAATACCGCTTACTGTAATAAGGAACTTTGTTTTTACCATTATTGATAATATTTTGTTTTATATGATGTAATCTAACAAAGGACGAACAATAAAGCAAAGAAAAACTAAAAGAAAAAATTTCCACCTAAATAATAATGGAGTGCCCAAACTTGAAAAACTTTCCACAGACTTTTCTTGAGAACTGCAAATATTTTAAACTTAAAATTTTCACTAATACTTCATAACAAGTACCACTGCAACCTCTAGAAAAACATAATTATTTGGATCATTAGCAAGTAAATTATGGACTTTTGGGATTTTCCACGAAAGTTTCGACTATTCTAGGAAACTTGAGCGTAAAAAATAAAATAAAATTTTTAAAATAACAAAAAATCCAAAAGAAAGTAAGCACAGACAAAATTTAAATACATATCCTCTATATTGGTATCAGCATATTTTTTCAGATACTTTTTTGTCGTTTCCAGCATCTGTAAAACATTTTTACCTAATATGCTTGTTTTTAAACGGCGTTTATTGTTTATATTAATAAAAATAATATTATAATAACATTACTATATAAATAGAATTAGAAATAAAATAATGGATAATAAAATAATAATAAATAAATAATAATAAATAATAATAATAAAATTTTTAACAATATTTTATAATAAATTTAATATTTATATTTAATATTATATTATATCATATATTAAAACTAATATTACTGTTATTAATATTATCTGTTTTAAAGCGCTCTAAATTTTGTGAAAATTGTTTCTGGGCGAACTTTTTTTCTTTTTTATTGATCTAAAGTTAAAACAAAAAACGAGACTAATTTCAATTTATTTTTCGAGGTGATATTAACTTGGTTAAAATCCATTTTTTATATTTTTTATGTAGCAAGCAACACCACCAAGTTTTACTCATCTCAAGTTCCATCAGCTCATAATTTTGAAACTGATTTCCAAATCTATAACAGATTGGTCTAGTTTTACTTCAGTGACACAAATCGCAGAAACCTTAAAACGCAGTTAATTAATTTTAAAGAGGAGGCTATTCAAATTTACATGAGAAACTTTACCCCCGTTTTCATTAATGAGAATCAAGTTATGTCATACGTCTGAAATTTTTGAACAGTTCTAGAATTTTAGTTAATACCTTGAAAAATTAATAAGAAATGCTTGAACAGGTTTCTGTTTCTGTTTCCATAAAAAGTGTTATTCAAACAAACATGTGCATTCAGGCAAGGTATGTTGGGTATACGACAACTTGTTTTAATAGTATAAACAATAATCGATTGTAAATCGATTGTAAATCAGAACAGGTTTAGAAAGAAGATATTTGTCGTCTTGTTTGAAAATATGAAAAATATAAAAATTTACTACGCAAAAAAATTTGATTGAATTTTATGGTCCATGACACTTTTAACACCTTCTTGAGAAGAGCTGAATTGAAAGGGTTCGTACTTACGTTGAAAGCAAACAGATACCATTGCCTGATTTTGATAAAATCTATTTTTGAAATTTACAGAATTTGAAACATATTATTGATGTGTTAGAATTTTGATAAAGAAATAAAATCTTTAAATAAATTTATATGTACTCAACATTCAACACTCAACACTTTTATATCATTTATTGTGTCTCGGTGGTTTTAAAGAGGATTCTTTATCGAAAATATGCGTGTGGTCTTTGGTTTGCTTTGGGCAATTGTCATTTTTTACTTTTTGTGGTATACAACTTTTGCTTTTTTATCTCTATTGTTTTCTGCCTAATTATTTACTTCATTTTACTATGACTGTGCATAAGTATTATAATTTTTTGGTTTTTACTATTGGCGTTTACCACACAATTAATGTTTTTGGTTTTTATAACAAAATTATGCCTTTACTAATGATTTTTATAACACGATCACATTTTTTCTATTAGTTTTTATAACAAGATTGTACTTATTTTGTCAATAGAAGATTCATCTTCACAGATATACAAGATAACCTCTTGTGTAACTTTTTTTCCGGTTAATAATGTTTCCACAACATCAACATCAAGTTCTACGGCTCATTTCCTTGTAAACAATAATGTAAATGTGACCAAAAAACTACCATCTAAAATTTACGTTTTAAATATACTGTATATTCAATATAATTGAGGTGGGTAGAATTTGCCCTGAATCTATATAAATATTTAAACAGAAAGTGTGTATACATATGTTTATCGTATATTTTAAGTTTTTGGTTTTTCAATATCATTCATTCCTCTACAATTCTAATTTATCATGACATAAAATTATACATTACATTTAGTGGAGCCGTGGTATATTGGCTAGCGTTTCGTGGTACGAGACAGAATGTCAGTCGTTTGAGTCGGCATGATGACCACTTTTTTTGCGTTGAAGCCACCATTCTGGGCGCATAAAATAACATCAATGCTTTTAAATCATGAATTCAAAGGAGAAATTTTCATGGTTTGTTTATTCAAATACCAATTCTCAATGCCATCATCAATTTGTTATTATCTAATCCTATAAAAAACCTTCACACACCATAATTTTTAACAAAACAGTGAAGTTTATATGATTTTTTGTCAGTTTTTAGAAACAGCACACACATCTTACAACTATGAGGTAAGATGATGACTGAGTCTTTGTTTAAGAAAATATTACTAAGGATATATTTATTTTTTGCAGTGTGGATTGCATACTTTTAGATTGTCTTTGATATAAAGCTCGGTTCTTGCGGTTTGCAAACCGAATTTTGGATGGTGTTTTGCAGATATCTAGCTATATATTATTGCTTTATGTAATTGGGTAGATTAGATGTGGTTTGAGCTTGGTTAACGATTTTTTATGAAAGGAATTTTTGATCCAGCAGACATCTTTGTTTTTTATTGTAGTTAATGATTTATATTCTCCTTTGATCGGTTGTTTAGTAGCTTTTTTATTATGATTTTTAATCATGGTGTTCATTTCTGGCATGCAGCTATAACTGACTTTAATGACGTAGTTATTAAATGTGTAATGGCATTCATGATCTCGAGGAAAAGTTTGGGTACTATTTCAAAGAAGAATTTTGCGACCTTTGTTGTTACATTTTTTCTATATGGGGACTAAACCGTAAAACTTTTCTTTTGCGTTCATTTCTCCTTTCTCTTGTGGTCATATCGTTTAATTTTAAGTGATAAGTTGATTTGATTTGGTAGAATGATTTTTGCTATGCATTTTCGTAGTATGGAACAATCATGATGCCATAAGTGTGTTTGAGAATATACGTAATGACATGCATATGCTGTTAATTTTCAATTTGAAAGAATTTTACCCGTCCCATGTGCTTTTGGAATATTTTACGAAAATGTGCTTGCTCAAACAGTGCAAAATTATTCATTAAAATAAATTTTCTTTTAGAAAAATTATCCATCAAAATTTTTATTCAAGTTATTGCTTTTAAAAACTAAATTACTCATTGGCCCGCTTATTTACCTATATGATTGAATACTCTGGAAGCGAGTATGGAACGCCGAATGGATATTAATTAGATAAACCTGGTTTATCTCAGAAATACCGACTTTTTCCGCTGATTAACTTAATTCATAAACTACCTTCACAAATATAAACCCAATATAAACCAAAGAAGAACTTTTTAATTTAATACAACAAGTAACGAATGTTAATAGATAAACTTGGCTTATCTTATCGACACTTAGATAAACTAGCATTATCAGCGGAAAAAGTCGGTATTTCTGAGATAAACTAGGTTTATCTAATTAATATCCATTCGGTGTTCCATAAACGAGCAATGTTTTCTACAACTTGTGGTCTGTAATAAACATTTCATTGCTTAGATTTGTTTAAATGAATGGTTTTATTGAAAATTGGTCTGTGAAGTAAACTTTTATTATAGGGTTTTATTTTTTGTAAAATTTATTACAATAGAAAAGCATTGTTGTTAAACCAAACTTTACCACGATACATCAATTAAATTTATGAAACGGGCCCTTAGAAATCTTTCATTTAAAAAAAAATTGTACATTTCCGGCCCCAATTCTATTATAGCTAAATTTTGCCACTTAAATTTTGCCGTTAGTCTTAAAACCGTTATTTTCAGGATAAATTAGCTAAAAGTCTACAGATTTTATTTATTCCAAATCTAACTTGACAGACAAAAAGGTATTGAATATCCAAAAAAGCATCTCCCTTCAAGTTATGTGCTTTGGGGTCATCCAAGAAGTACGTATTCCCCAAAACCGTACAACTTTGACCCCTTTTTCTAAACATCCGTACTTTTTAAGACGCCAAGCCCATATACCCAAAAACTTTGGAGTTCGACTTTATATTTATATTGTATTAGTAATGAATGATAAATGTTCAATGGACACTTTTATCTTTTAAACCTGGTTTACAATAATTTGAAAGTATAGTTTTACGTGGGGAAACAACAAATTGCCGAGACAATATTTCCAGAAGGGCTCACCTGGTGGGTCTTGGAGTACTTAGAGCATCCATTTTTGCTTACGAAGTTCGTTCAACCAAACAACCCGACCAAATTGAGTTAGCGTTGCATTACGCAATGAGTTTTGCTCAGAAACGCAGAGATAACATGAAAAGTAAACTACATATTTATATTTATAAGCAGTAATTTTGTTTGGTAGGTAAGAGATACCAATAACAAAATATTTTTATAATAAATAAAAAATATTAAAGTAAAGTTTTTAAGCAGATAAATTTTCATATATTTCAAGTTTTGATTTTATTTTATTTATTTTATTTCGTTCTGTGACGCCTGTTCTATAATACTTTTATGTGGGAGTGCCACATCAAAACACAAAAATATTTACTAGGCGCATAATCTATACAACTTGTTCCTGCTAAAACAAGCATGAAAACACATCCCAAATTAACGCTTTCCAAATTACCACTTATGACGTCAGTAATTTTACGAAGGTTGTTTTTTTGTGCAAAATCAAATGAAAAGAATCTTTTATGACAAAAACCATCATAATTCAAATTGGATTTGAAATTTTTATGGAAACTGTAAGAAATTTCTTAACGGTAAAATTCCTAAATTACAGGAGAGCATTTCTTTATGGATTTAACAATGAAACTATAAAAGAACCAACCAGAGTTTGGCGAAGTTCTTGAAGTGATTTGCAGTGTAAATGGTAACCATTGAATTTATCTTAAGAATTTTTTAAATTTAATAATCTATCTAGATTGAGATAAAGAAATAATTCAGTCTAGGTATGTTTAAATGTGGTGTATACCATAGCTAAACCGATTTTGATAAACGAAGTAACTCAGATATGTAAACGAATATACACATAAATAATTAAATTTTTCTCACTTGAAAACAAACGGAAATACACCTCTAGCAAACTCTAACCTAGATCTCAGAAAATGAAAAAACAGAACTCTTACAGACTGACCTATACGTAAGATTCTACTACTATATTGGTTTTAATGTTCCAGTATTCTTAGAAATCCTGGCAAAAATCCGATCCTCAATACTCTTCTATTCTCTTATATTTGCTAGACTAAAGTAAATCACCAGGTAAGTGAAAATTGAGCTTAATCAACCTGCCACTATAACGCATTCTAAAAACTTTAAAACTTCCCAGATATTAGGCTTCCGTATTTACTATCTTAAAATGTGTATAAATAAGATTAAAGTTTTATTAGTGTTTAGCAACCTTCTCCATCCACAAATACAAAAGGCGTTACCATGTGATACAAAATTTTCTACTAAGTAGATTGCTGAATGTAGATGGCTAGTTCCTAGAATCAAATAAAATCAAATAAAATCAATGAAATCAATAAAATCGATAAAATCAAATGAATCTAATTTAGGTTTAAAGCATAAGCCAAAATAAATGAGTTATTTAATTTCAATTAGTTATTTTACAACTATAATACCACAATACATCAGCATACACCTCCCTCCTCCTTATCACCTTCTTGGTACCGAGCACCCCACCTCCCTCCTACTTACCCCCTTCTCGGTACCGAGACACACAGAGTTTCTTGTAGTAACTTGAGATGAATTAAAGAGTTTAATTTGAGAATATAAGAAAAGTGATTTCAAATTATAAAAAGATTGAGAAAGTTATATGCAAAAAAGATAAAATCAAAAAGTGGATGAAATAAATCTAGCTGCTCCAAAATAGTTAAGTTTCCAGAAGTAATGTCTTGGACGAAATTTGGTCTGGCAATATCTTGGATGGTCAATTTTAGAACCTCTTTTGGTTTTGTTGTATGTGAACGACATGACCTAAACACTAGACTGTGAATTACTTCTTTATGCAGATGACTCTTGGTTGATTTTCCAACATAAGGATGTAAAGGAAATAGAAAAAATTCTAAACAAAAGTTTTTCCGAACTTTGTGAGTGGTTTTTCGATAACAAACTAAGTGTACACTTTGGAGAAGAAAAAACCAAGTGTATCCTCTTTTCTTCTAAGATGAAAGCTAAAAAAGCAGATCCCTTGAATATAATTTATAGAGGCACATCCATTAAACAACATACCTTAGTAAAACACCTAGGATGCTTATTAGATCAAACCCTGAGTGGAAAGACAATGGGTCACTATGTTTTAAATAAAATTAATTCCAAACTTAGATTTTTATATAGAAAACAATCTTTCGTAACACTAGCCTTAAAGCGTGCTCTATGCAATGCTCTGATCTAACCTCATTTTGACTATGCATATTCTGCATGGTATGGCTCAACGAATCACTTAGAATCCGTTTGAAAGTTGCACAAAATAAATGTATAAGATTTTGTTTAAATATGAATAGTCGCGCCCATATTGGTACTGAGCAGTATAGAGCCATAAAGTAGCTCCCTGTTGATATGAGGGTTAATCAGGTTATTGCTGCACATGCATTTAAATCATGCAGTACCCAACTTAAATTACATGTCTGAAATCTTTAAAATTTCTGAAAATAGAAAAATCCCGCTACGCAACAGCCATTTAAGGCTAGAAACACCCTTGAGAAGATCTACCATGGGAAAAATTGTCTGTCATCAAAAGGTCCCTTTATATGTAACAGGCTTTCTAATGAAATAAAGTCAATCAAAAACTATAACGTTTTTAAACATAAGATCAGGGAGACATTTTTTATTACTTTGGATATAGTTCACAGACCTAATAAACATAGATTATAATTCTGTAAGAAAAACCCTTTTTTAAATATTTACGTATCTTTTTTTTTTTCTTTTTTTTTTCGCCATGCTTCGGCTTAATCTGATTTTGGGTGTGACGTATAACGGGACCAAAATGGAAATATTGTTGTAACAAACAATTTTTGTGCCTATCCTTGCCACCATTTGTTTTTATCTTAATTTTTATTTTGTTTTGTTTTCTGTTGTCTAGTAATTTTTATAGCTAATGTACATTTGTTTTTGGCAGAATATATACTTACTTACTTACTTAATGGAACTAACTTGTGAGTAATTTTTTGAATTTTTTGAATTATGTTTGCGATGATTACACAAAGTACAATTGTTGGATTTCCTATTACTAGAAATTAATAGATAAGGGCAAAAAAAGTACTTTGCTTTCCAACTATGTGAAACCTAATCTAAACTATTCACTTCCCGTATCCAGGTTGTTATCAAAATATTTCAAAATTTATAGATATTTCAAAGCAAATGAAGGAAATAAATTGGTATTATAATAAAAGGGCAATTGATTTTAATAATTAGTGCCCCAAAAATAATGTTTTAATGCATGAAATTTTTGTTAAGAAATGTAGGTAACCATATTTATTCCTGCACGTTGCGAAATAGAGACTAAGACAAAATTTGCTTTAACTGAACAGACTGAAGTGAAACTTTGAAAAAAAATTTGATAAATTAGGAAAAAGAAAATTCAGATACCTTAGGTAGGGAAAGGTAGGGAAAGGGAAAGCCCGCGTATTGCAGCAAAAGAGAGTTTAGACCAGTTACTTCATGTGCCGGAGGGTAGAAAATCATTTTAAATATTCACATTAGAGAATAAAATTGGTTATTCGAAAACGTTAGGAGTTATTTAGTAAAGTTTACCGTCTAACTAGACTAGTGTTTAGGTTAGCTCAATTGCTATATATTTTAGATAACATGCGACTTCAACATTCAGAAAATTATGCTGACTCAACACGTTAACTTTAAGAAGAAATTTAGGGTGATACAAAGGATAATAACATTTTCATTGCGCAAATCATAAGATCAAATCTATATCTGTCTAATCTATATCTAATCTATCAAATCTAATAAATCTATTCAAGAAAAGAGCCTTTAATTTACAAATGCGAAATTCCAACGAACGGACGTTTGAAACTACTTTAGAAAATAAAATAAATAATTAAATAAATAAACAAATAAATGACTGATTTAAACTGGAAAAAAAAATTTTAATTTTGGTGTTCAAAATAAATGGAGTAGACAGTAAATGTTCACAGAAAGTCTACACGTGAACTTTGGAATTCTATGCCCAGCTATTTTCATAAACGAAAATTTACAAATAACCAATATCAACATGTTTACTATTTGCTAGGGTTGAACAAAACCAGACCGACCAATGTTTTATCGCAAAACCCAACAGAGCTCCCCAGGGAATTGTCAATACGCCCCGGGGGAAGTCTGCAAAGAAGTATCAAACTTTAGAAAAGGCTTGAAATGCTGTGTTAAAAATTAAGAACTTTCCTTACTTCATTAAACGGAACGATCTTGAAATGGGATCAAGTTTTTAACACAAAGAATCCGACAAGTTAAAACACATCATATTTAGTCTGAAAACCCTAAAAATGAAACTACAAAAAATCTGGAAACGAAAAAGGAATGATGGAAATAAGCATGATGGATAAAAGTTTTCTGCGAGATTTAGGGGTTTGCACCGTTAGAGGATGAGTAGCAGATGAAAGCCTTGTGTTCCTTGAGAAATTCTTAAGTGAAAGTGTTACTCCTTTTAAATCATCAGAACATGGAAATACTGATAGAAAAGTGACAATGAGGCTAAATTTCTGCAATAGGAAAATTATTGAAGATTCGGACAAAAATCAGGACCAATAATGTAACGCACACGTTTCTGAATTTTGTCAAGAAGATTTAGACATACAAGAGAGGCTGCAGCCCAAAAATGTCAGCAATATTAAATACATGGTGGAATGGTAGCCTTATAGATATAAATTATACTTTATACTTAAATACGGAAAAAAAAGTGCCGCAATCGGTATAGAGATCTAACCTTCAATGATTCTTTGATCACGAAGATTTTCGATCATTTTTCAAAGGCAAAGTTGTTGAATAATTTTAAGATATCTTTATAAAATCAGCCATAGATCGTTGTGATCGTTAATCGTTGTGTTAATGCCAATTTAAATTTAACCATTTTGTGATTTTTTGTAGTTTTTAGTCCCTAGATTACGTTTTTTTATTTTCTTTGGATCTTTTACGTTTGATATGGGAGTCGAAAATTAGCACCATTTATATTTCCTGAAGGGCTTACGGGATTGTTTCATGTTTAGGACTCCAATTTGATTTTGCCATAAAAGATATTATTGATCTCAAAACGAATTGAGCTCTCACCCGTGGTGTCTGTAACTGATTTCTTAAGCGCTCGGCAGATGTATTTTTTACTTATTGTATAAATTTGTTACAATTTTATTGCGTTTGTTTGATTTCACATCCCCAATTGTTTCCGCTCCCAAACATTTCAGGTTAATAAATTTTTGGCGTTGAGTTCATATTTTCTGTGCAAGTGGATAGCCCAAAAGTTGTTGAGCTTCTCCGGGTATTCTAAGATTTAATAGCATGAATATTTTGAATGATTTGATATCAAGCTTTTTATAATTTTAAAACTAAATATACTACCTCGTAAAAAGAGAATGCAGGTGGTCTTTAAAGCTTCAATTATCATACACAAAGAACCACAAAGAACCATACACAAAGATATCATACACAAAGAACCCTAACTCTAACTATTTCTTAATCCTTCAAAAATTTACCCATTGAATGAAATAAAACAATAAGAGCAAGCTTATTTGTAAGCCAGAAATTCTCTATCGAACATGGTCTACTTTATGTCACATTGTATAGGCTAAAGTTAAGAAACCGTTTTTGAAAAATGTGATAGATTTATTACTATATATTTTTTTATATATATATTTTTTTATATATATATTTTTTTATATATATATTTTTTTATATATATATTTTTATATTAAACAAATTAACGAAAGCATGCACCATTCAGGGTAATAAAAACAAGTAAAGTATAGGGTAAAGACAGACATGAAGGTAAATAGTCCTGCTCCAACCTTCATTGCGTTAAATACTTTGCGGAAACAGCAAAAATAAAAAATAATAAAAAAATCATTTGCAAGTAAACGATATTACCAATATGAGGGCTATGTCTGTCATTTGGTACCCTAAACCTATGTCACTGGATGTAAGATAACAGTATAACCGTATCATAAAACCCAAAACTTCTTGAAATAGCTTGCAGCATAGGTCGGAGTGTGAGAACTATTTACCTTCCGTAAGAACAGTTATATACATTTTTCTTCCCGTGTGTATTTAAAAGGTTAACTAGTAATTTAAAAAAAATAATATACAAAATATCTCAGTTTCAAGATTTCCCTAATGATGGCCATCGGTGTCAAAGATGATTTGCAGGTGAGCATATCTTTGGGATATCCTAGGGATTCTTTTTTCTTGTTTTATACTTGTCACAACAAACCTCCAGTTAGAGTAAAATTTGATTTCTATTATTTTTTTATAAAAACTGAATCACAAATAAACTTAGCAGCCTCTGCAAAGAAGATATGGCACACCCTGCTAAGTAAAGCATCACACTGCGTCGTTTAAAATGTTCAGTCCAGGTTTTCATTCTTTATACATTTAGGCGTAAGGACATATGCTTCGCAATCAATTTTCTGTCGTAAAAGCAACAACACCATTTCCTATAATACTAGGCGAAAAAGGTTCTTTGGAATTAGATATATTGTCCACCATGCATTTATCATAGGCATGTTTCTCTTGAACATATAGCTTTTAGCTATTGTAATTGTTATTTCATCAACTACTGTTAAGGCCAAAAATACATTTGGTTTATTGCTATTTGTTATAAAGCAATGTAGGTTAGTTTGTGTACCGTTTTATATGACCGGCTATTAAGTCATTATCTTCATCATAAATTTAATGGAAGTCTATTGAATGAAATGTAAAAGCAAAATAAAAAAGTAAACAAACAGACTATACTAGCTATACATTTAAAACATACATTTTTAGTTTATAATCCAAAATTTTAACAAACATAACTAAGTTAAACACAAAAACCCCATCAGGACTACCACATTTCCAGATGATTGCAAACTAGCTAAAATTGCTCCGTTGTTTAAAAAAAGGAGCAAGACAGAACCAAAAAACTACAGGCCCATATCGTTATTATTAACTGCATCCAAGGTTTTTGAAAAAATAATTGAAGGTCAAACTAGAGAATTTGTTGAAAATGAAAACATTTTATATAAATTTCAATCTGGATTTCGAAAAGGTTTTCGACAGACACATGTTTGTCATATCTTCATGACAGAATTAAAAAAGGTTTTGAAAAGGGATGTCACACTGGAATGATCCTCATAGATCTCGAAAAGGTCTTTGACGCAATAGATCGTTTTTCGGAGAATGTAGTTTTCTGGTTCAAGTCTTATCTCTCAAATGGAAAACTTAGGGTGAAAGTTGATAAAGAGCTTTCTGATGAAGCATTAGTGAAATTTGGTGTCCCTCAGGGGTAAATTTTAGGACTTCTTTTGTTTTTGCTGTATGTAAACGGCATGACACAAGCAGTAGACTGTGAATTACTTCTTTACGCAGATGACTCTTGCTTGATTTTCCAACATAAGAATGTAA
>JAUZNK010081100.1:0-13196 GCA_035046665.1 Euphysa ruthae | reverse complement strand
CGAAATAATCTTTGAAAATTTCAGTTATTGATTTTGGATCAAAAATGTTAATGTCATTTTGTTTTAAACATATATTTTACACTTGAGGTGATTTAGCTGGCAACCCTAGCTTCTTAATTTCTTTCCAAAGTTCATTAGGTTTACCTGCTTTTTCGGTTAGTTTGTTTACTATAAACCAAATTGTATCCAAATTGTATCCAAATTGTTGCAACCCTTTTGACATTCAAACAGAATCAGAAACAAAATAAGGTAAAATAGATTAATGCTATGGTCATTAATCAGTTTAACTTAGTATACATCAATCAAACATTTTTAAAAAATCATTTTTTTCAATCACATTCATTCAAAAAAGGTTTTTCCAATATAGTATTGACTTTTGATTGTTTTTTTTTTTTTTTTGTATTATATGTTAATTATACATTTATTAATTAATTATATTAATTATATACTGTACCTGTACAGCTGAGCAAAATTTTTAAAGGGGATGCTTTGGGTAAACTTTTCTTTTCTATTCTATTTTACTCTATTATATTCTATTCTATTTTATTTTACATGATGGGTGACTTTTGATTCTTCAAAATGTAATTTTTTGCATATTTTTCTTTTAGGTGGATGTCGTAGTATAACTGTCCACAGGGCTAAGTCTACGAAAGAAGTAGGAATTCACTTAGTACCAGGAAAAAAAAAGCTATGTCCACCATGTTTGCTTAAGCTTGACAATCACTGTAAACAGTTTCAACATGCAGAGATAAGTGATGATGCTAGAGACAAAGATTTTAATTGACGATGAAGAACTATTGCTGAATGAAATCAAAGAAAAACTTGACCTTACTTTAGCTGAAATATTATTAAGACCATTTAAAGTACATGATGTAGCAAGCCATTCTTTAATCTCACATGGAATACGAAAATTAAAACAATCACAAACAGTTATTAAAAAATTACCTAAGGAAAACAAGCAATAATTAAAAACATTATAGCAACTTTACTTTCAGTTAACCACACTGATTTTGACAGTTGTTCTCACGAATATACGTTACAAAAAGATCTTATGAAAAATGCAGATGATATGGATAGATAAATTGATCTTATAAAATCTAAAATGGAAGTTCCAAACCGAAAACAAAAAATATGTTGACAATTGTACCACTCTCATTCAAGAGTTTTATTATGAATATGGTCACCATGCATGGCAAAAAAGACTTTGTCAGCATTTCTCGAAACAACCATACGCAAAAGCGATTACTTCTGTGTAACTTGAAAGAACTTTACGTTTTATTTAAAATCTATTTATTATCTAAAATTGGATTTGCTTATTTCTGTGTTCTTCGACCTAAAGGATGCGTGACAGTTGGAGCTTCAGGTTCATACTCTGTATGCGTCTGTACCATCCATCAAAATGTCAACTTGATTATCAGTTCAATACCTCTTAATAAAACTTACCATGAATTTATTGAGATGGTTGTATATGAACGAGATAAAAAACAATGTATGATACATAGAATAAAATTGTAATTCAGGCTGATATACAAGGAATCCATTGGAACAAAACTAAGTGTACCTTGCATCATATAATGGTTTGTTATACGACAGATGGTAGTCTGCATTCACATTTAATTTTCTACAAATCTGATGATGTAACACACAATGTAGACATGGTTTATCAAGTAATTGATCTAACTATTGATTTTATAATGAAAGAAAAGTCTAATAGCATATCTACTATTCATTATTTCTCAGATGGTTTTGCAGAACAATACAAAAATTTTAAGAACTTTCTCAATTTGTGTTTTCATTTCAGTGACTTTGAAATAAACTGTACAACTAAACTGGTCTTTCTTTGCTACAAGTCATGGAAAATCACCATGCGATGGACTAGGTGGAGCAAACAAATGACTGACTCTGAGAACTAGCCTTCAGCGACCAAAAAGCAACCAGATAATGACAGCTGAAGAGATGTTTCATTTTTGTGAATCCGAAATTGAGGAAATAACATGCTTTTGTTATAAAATCAGAGACAGTTACGTCAGAACTGGATACACACGTTCTTTACAATGTAAAAATCCCTACAACAGCTACCAAATCTGTGTTGAGGATGCCCAAGCTATAGACAAACTTCACTATTTTAGCCATACATAATAATAATAATAAGCCTTTTTGAGCTATTTATTATTCTTACTTATTTGTGTACCATTTTCTCAATTTTTTTGTCTTAAACTTATGCTGAATTTATTTCTTTTAAAGTTTGATTAAATATGTCCATTTGAAAGTAATTTAATAATGAAGTGTTGATTAGCAATTTTCTGTTGCAAGTTCTTTATTTGTTGGAAATAGCTGCCTAATGTTTTAGAGTTGAGTATTCACGATTGTATGAGATTATTATTGTATTAACATTTATATAAAGAAAATATGGTATAAAAGAATTTTTTTTTTTGGCGTACGACAACATACTCATCCGTAAAAACATTTTTTGAGTCCTAATATAAGTAAAGTGTCTATCTTCTTGAAATTATTGCAATATAGAATCAAGGCGTTGAAAAGGCATACAACCAACAATTTTTAACACATAGAAAGTGAAAGTGAAAGTGAAAAAAAAAAGAAATTGATTTGATTTTCGAATCAAGTTGTACATCGTGAATCTGATTAAAATCCTCAATATTTAAACAGATTAGGAAAAAAAAAATATCAATATATATTTGTATTTTTTTAATTATTCCCAACAGTGCTAACTATGAGTATACTTTATATAACTTGATTTAAACTTAATTTCATTCTGATCTGAAGTCATATGATTCTTTTTTTTTTATCTTCCGAAAATACTCTAGTATATTCCTAACCAGTTTGAGCGCAGAAAACCCAGAGTAAAAACTAAAACATAAAAAAAACTTGATAAGATTTTTTTTAAACCTTTCTTTCATGAAAATTGCAATAAAAAAGCTTATCCTTTAAAGGGTATACTCTGAAATATTCACCAATACATAAAGGGACTTATTTCCACACTCAACAAATTCATAGCATCTTTCTTTATGTTTAGTTCTTGAACAAATTCTGCATGGTTTCATAGGCAGCTTTTTCTTTTCATTCAGAGGTATTGCAGCCAAAAAATGGATGTTGTTGTCACTGTTTTTGTTTGAAAAACCATTTCATTCAATTTTATCCCCCATTAGATCCATAATTATGACCTTCTTGAACTCCAATAAGGTGATATCCTTATTCGTTCCATATTTGCTGTTGAGGCAGTATGCGTTCAATACAAATGTATTGAAAATATGGAGTACTACCTTCTTATACCATCCCATTTTTTTTCTGAGACAGTCATTATATGACACCATTTTATCAGCTTGATTAATATCTGATATCCCTTTGTTTTAATCACTGATTATGTTGGGTTTTCTCTTCATCTAACCTCTTCTGCTATTTACGTCTACTATTTCAAGCGAGTGCATGTAACCTAATAACCAAACATTATCCTTTCATTTGGTAACAATGAAACCATCTCTACTTCTGCTTGTGAAATCTCCTTTCTTCAGCTTGGCTTTCGTAACTTCTGTTGGGTTTGACTTACGATCACTTCAAAGCGACCACAATGCGTGTTTCCTTTTTGATAATGTGCTTGTTTAATTCGAAATAGTTGTAAGTTATCTGTGAAAAGGCAATGAACTTTTCCTAAGAAGTCCTTCAAAAATAACAGCCCCTGTTTAACGCAACGAGTGGTTATCAGGTTTTGGCTCACCAGAATATATCTTGGCCTTCAACACAATAAATTCCAATTCGCAAAGTGCCTAAAACTTGACGCCATACTTAATTCATCAATTGATATCCTTACTAGGGGAGTAGATGGCGCGCATTGTGTCATTCAGTTGATTAACGACTAATAAGCGTCCAACACCTGCATCTTTACATTCAATGAAATGCCAGAATCGTAGCATCAATTGAAATTTATTTTGAGCCATTACTTTGGAAAACACTGGATATCTATAGAGATTTTTCTTTGTCCAGTAATGTACAAAAGCAACTTTACACATATGAAGAAGAATGCCTAGAAATTGCCGCATATTTCCATTGTTAATTGGTCCCCAATGTTTCAAATGAGAAATCCTCTTAAGTGTACGCTATTTGTCTATTTCTTCGTCTGCACAGCGATTGGTTTCTACCACCATCGTTTCAATGAATTCGCCTGTATGTTTTTTCCAGTATTTATTCCTTGTAGTTCTAAAATAAGTATTAAATTTTAAAGAAATAACTCTTCTATCATTTATTTTATTGTATTTCAATAATTTATTTATTAATTTATTTATTAATTTATTTATTAATTTATATCTGTATTTCAATGTGGAATTCAGTATTTTATGATTAAAAAAGAAAAAAATAAATGTAAAAGTGTAAGAAAAATGTAATAAAAAGTAAAAATGAATATATTTCTTAAATAAATCTATATAGGTTTTATATACTTTCAGACAAAATATTTAGGTGGAAAAATTACAGAATACACAAATAAAACATTAATATAATAAAAGTAAACTTTTCTACTCATGATTACAAACAACAATTCAAACCATTCATAAAAATGAATAATAAAGCCACACTGCAACAAACTCTATTCAAAAGTGTCATGGTTAAAATTTTTTCTGTAATGCTGAAGAATGAGTATAATCATAGCTCATTTTATTTTTTAAAAAGTTTCAGTACAAAAAATGCTCAAAGAATTTATACCGTTACCATGGTAATACTTTCGGTAGTTTTGAAACATAACCTTAGCAAATAAAATGTAACTGCACAAAATGACCACTGCAGTGAGATCACGCCACAGTAAATTCAGCAAGGCAAGGAAACAGTGATCGGCAAAAGAGATCTTGGTAGAAAAGATGTTAAATTGCACAATATATCGAATATTTCGACTACTAAAAAAAAAAAAAAATATTTATACCATAAATGTACAGACCAGAATTTTAATAAATTAAGCACCAGATAAATTTTAAAATAAACGCTGCTTATATCTATTAATAATCTTTTGAACAGTTTAATCGTTATTCTTTTACTTTTTAGATACACATTAGAATTTTAATATTGTAGAAAATTTACTTTGAAATTATTTATCTCTGTAATCTATCGATTTTTCTCTTCTACTTTTGGCTGAAAATTCATTGTCAAGTTCTAGATCATGCAAACAATTTATCTAGGGGTCATCACCTAATGAAACGGGTCATTATTGCAGTAAAGGATCCCGCTGTTAACTAACATAACTCTGAGATTTAAAAAATTGTTGCCATTATTATTTTTTAATCTCAGGGATACTTTTTCACTGTTTTTTCTCATAAAGTCCTCATTGTAGTGAGTTCTTTAAGATTATTATTATATTTATCATTTCACCCCTTAACCATTGGAATACTGATTTGTTGACAGAGTAGTTATTTTTGTCAGGAAAGATAAGGTTAAAAGATGAAGAAGACTGCAAGACCTTGAGATATTGGGAGTATCTGCAACTGTTACAAAAGTAAACAAGATACCTTAAACAAAAACTATAGAGGTTTGAGATTAATAGACCAGGTTTTAAAAATGATGGAAGAGTCACTGAAATGCTTATCAGACAACAAGTTGGCATGCGATATAATTTGGTTTCATGCTAGGCCATGCTATTATACATCCCATCTTTCTTTTTAACCCATAGGAGAAGTATTTGGCTATAAAGAAGAGTCTATATGCATTTAGTAATCACAAGAAAGTTATGTTATTGATGTCTTAGCAGATTAATCACTGATCAAAAAATTATCTGTTCTTATTGTGACTTTCTATGCATGAAATTTAACCCTTTTTACATTTTCACATGAAACTTTGCCAGTGGCAATTATGTTTTACACATATTGCATTTAAGAAAAATGAAGCTTTCCATAACATCATTTTTCCAAAATTATTCTGACCAATTAGCAACTTGAGCACTTTATCAATAGCATGAAACCTAAAAAGTATGTCTCATATGTTAAAGGAACAACCAGAAAGTAAAAAGTGAATATGAAAAATGTCGTTGTTATTTAAATCATGCAATATGAGAAATTAAAAGATGGATCATTAATTCACAGTTACTATGAAAAGTCTGAAGCCTATTGCAGTGATTATTAAGAATGAGAAGATTCCAGTCAACTGATTTGAATTATTTATTGAATTATTATTATGACATTGATTCAGTGAACTGGAAACCCCAGTGTTTCTTGTATGGAAACCCTAGTGTTTCTTGTATGGAAACCCCAGTGTTTCTTGTATGGAAACCCCAGTGTTTCTTGTATGGAAACCCTGTTTTTCTTGTATGGAAATGAGGCAATTCTGAAGAAGAATAATCTAACAACACAGAAACCAGTGCAATAAAAAACCTTAATTGAATTTCATAAGACTTGATACAGCTGTACAGAAAATGAAATTTAATTCTCCATTGAACTGCTTATAGAGATTGGTTGCCAACAAAAGCAGATATCACAAATTGGTTTTGAAGATGAGAGACCATTCAGTGACAGCATACAGCAGTAGCTTCAGATGCTATGCATATTGTCAATGACTGCTTTAGTTAAGCTATAAATTTCTTTGTCAAACAAAGAAATGCTTTATTCAACTAAAAAAAATATTCAATAATATTAGAGGAAATTTTGAATCAACATACCTGTTCTGTTTCAACAAAATTAGCAACATGACCCTCATCATTTGTCCCTCGAACGTTAAACCTTGTTCCAGCACGTTCTCCACTCAGCCGTGAAATCAAACATGCACGTGCTTGTTTAGCACCTACATATACTGTACGAATCTCTACACCTCCACACATCATATGAACAAGCCAATCATCTGTATTCACATGGAATTTATTCAGGTGAGTATGCATACCGTAGTTCCTATAAAGAAATTATTCGGTCAATACCATTATTTCAATTTATATTTATATTATTATTATTATATTATGATTATTATATTATTTATTATTATTATATTATTCCTACATAGAAAACAAATATAATAAATTTTAAGACTAATTACATATGAAAACTGTTTCTTCAAATTTTATCAAATTATAGTTGGAGCAAACCATAGCAGAAAATAAACACCATTCCTTAGGCTAAATCATAAAAAAAATTTGATGATGAACAAACACTATACAGCGTATTTTGAAACATAGCTCAAGCTATTCTTTTTCCAATTTTTTTAGCTTATTGTTTTTTGAACTAAAAAAAAAAAAAAAAAAATTATTATTACTCTCCTAGCTTAAACCATCTCTATCATTGCAGAACATATTACAATTTCTGTAATACTGTATTAATATTTTTACCTTTTTTATATTTCACTTTTATTTTATTTTCTAATACCTATCTTTTAAAAATATAAAGTGAATAAACAGATTCATTATACAGTAGTTGCCATGTCTTCCTTTCAGGATCATCCCAGATTAGCGCCCTTAAAAAATTTGTGACGAATTTAATTTAATTTTCTTCAGTCAATTACATTCAAGGACGCATTCATTCCGAGGCTGGCTTTACCTTCGAGGAGAGAATTTCTCTGTAAAGGTAAATTTCCCTTTAAAAGTTTGAATTCCTCTTTGAAGATGAAGATCTTCGAGCGAAAATATATCATTGAAATTTGTCATCAAGAATGAATTGAAAAAGCAAATTAAAACCATGGATAACCAATTTTAACATCAATTTAAAAATGGCACATTCTTTACAATAATTTTTTGAGAGCTTAAGATTTGAAACTCATTTTAAAATGTATAGAAATATGCCGGTAAAACTAACCAAGAAAAACAACTGCATTTCAAAAGATATTTCTCAGACAATGCAAAAACTCTTCCTCAAACATGGAAAGGTATAAAAAAAACATTAATCTAAAAAGTCGACATGACTCTTTGCCTAATTGTATTTTTGATAAAAATTCTCCAATAACAGATCCTTCATTGATCAACTTTCAATCAATATTTTAAAACAGTTGCTGAAAAAAATCAAATCTAAAATTCATTCTTCCCATACCAATTTTCATAAATATATGAAAGAGTCAAATTTACAAAAATTTTATCTATCCAACTAATAGATTTGAAATTTCAGTTTTTTTGATAACCTCAAATCTTGAAAGATTCAGGAGCTAACCTCAAATCTTGAAAGATTCAGGACCTAACATCAAATCTCCTGTTAATATTCAGAAAGCACTTAAAAATGAGATTTCTAATTTTTTTAATCTTTTTCCTTATATCATCTTCAGCATTACCAATTTTTAAAAAAGGGTCAAAGTTAGACTAAAACAATTATATACCTATATCTTTGCTATCTAATATCAGCAAACTTCTTGAAAAACTTATGTACTATCATCTCTATAGTTTTTTAAATGTTTGATAATTGTTTAAATGATCTTCAACTTGGTTTCCATGCTAAAAATTCTACATCTCACTCACTGGTAAGTATAACAGAACTAATAAAAGAAGCTCTTGATAATGGTCTTTTTGCTTGCGGTATATTTATCGATCTTCAAAAAGCTGTTGATCATAACGTTCTGGTTGCAAAACTAAAATATGGATCACGTGGAAAATTGAGTCATTGGTTCCCGTCCTATCTAACCAATTGTAACCAATTTGTCTCCATGAACGGTTTTGAATCTTCTCGACGTGCAATTAGTTGTGGTGTACCTCAAGGCCATGTTCTTGGTCCGTTATCATTTTTATTTTAAATTAATGACTTCAGTCATTCAATAAAACAGTCAATTGTTCATCATTTTATATCACTGATAAATAAATCACTGATAAATAAATCATGACTATTGTACACGCTATAAATATTGAAATAATAAAATATGTCAGTTTTTGTTTTAGAATGGCCCAAAATGCATAATTTATTTATTTTTGTCAAAAAGAAGCATTATTTTCTTCACACATGGAAAATTTTCCAAGGAGGCATGTCTTTTCAAGAGCATTTTAGGAATGAAAATTCCATTATTTCGTTATTTCTAGTTTTGTCAAAAGAAAGGGCCAGGCCCATTTAGGTGTTTGCTGGCTTTAAGCATGCTCATAGATACTTGAACTTTTATAGCTACGTAAAATTAGTTATGTAACTGCTATGTTAGCAGAACTCATAGAAAAGCAGTGGCCTCTTCACAACTCCAATACCTTCATATTCCAACATCTCGCTATTCCGACATCCCGATAGCCCTAACATATTAATAAATCATTTTTAAACCTTCATAATTTCAAAATCATAAAAAATAAAACTTTTTCAAATACTATTTTTTTTTTTTATAAGAGCCAGTCATTTTGGCTAAAGCTCAATTCTCTTAATTTAATTCTGTTTATGGCAACTGTCAGGTTTTTGAGGCATAATGGTCTCAAAAATTCATAAGTTCTTCAGATTGAATGACACAGTGACTATTAAATCATATATAATCATATATATAATCATATTAACATTGCTAAGAAGGTTATAATGATCAGATTTCTTCAGAAGGTATATCTCTGACATAATTCTTGCCAATTTTTCCTCAAGCAGTTGCTAACTTGCATGTCTAGTTGAGCTATTCACCTTGAACTGACACCAGATATGAAGGAACCAACTTTACTGCAAGGATTTTTTCAATAATGGTTATGTAATACCTTCGTGGATTGGGCTAGGTTCTGGCAATGACATAGTTCCACCAAACACTTTCAATTCTTTCAACAAAGGGTTTACCAGAGATGAGTGCAATGAGTACAATCAAGCTCTTCACAATGAAAGAATTCCAATTGGTATGCTTTTCTGATACTATGCGTTACAAAAACTTACATTATTCCTTGATTTCTTGCAACTCCACATCTTCTTTCAGCAATTTTATTGTCAAATTGGTGATATTTTCAGCATAATTGTGGTCACTCTTAATCTTGTTGATGTCTGGGTCAATTGACGAAAAAATTGTTATGTCGATCTTATGATTGTTATAAATTTTGCAATGCCAAAATCGTGAATTCAGTTTTATAGCATTGTCGAGTACCATTTGCCATTCCATGACGGAATTTTGTCATCGATGTCATCAAGTAATGTCACTCCAACTAGGTGCTGGTTGAAATAAGCCCAAGATCTTTATATCGGATTAAACCTTGAATGTTCTGGAGCATATGACTTTAATATCAACATATCTAATGTTAAACTACCCCAAAGATTCCCAAAAACAAAAAAAGTTTGTTGGGTGCTTAATGGACCAGTCCGGTAACCCATCTGCAATAAGAATTAAATTTGAAACACTGAAGTGTTTGTCCACAGGTTTTTGTAGAAAATTAGCATTCATGATGCTTGTGCTTTACAATACCCTTGAAGGATATAAATTAATAAAAATAGGTTTTAACCTGGGCCACTTTATTTTATCATGGCCAAGATTATCTTGTGTCACTTGAGATTTTTTGACAAGATTGGTAGTTAAGGAAAAGCGTCTTAAAATAGAATGTTTTAAAAGGAAAAAAGAGGAGCACAAGCTTTTATTTCAAAGTTGCTTTTGTTTGTTTATTTTTTTATTTTTGTTTATTTGTTACCCAGCCATGACTAGCTTCACATTACAATAAAGAAAATCATAATAATTTTAATTTGGAGCAAATAAAATTTTCTAGTTTGGCTCCTTCTGCTTATTGTAGCAATAGTAAATGTTAATGCTATTTTTATTTTTATTTTTATATATTTATATTTATATTATATTTATATTTATATTTTTATTTTTATTGTTGATTCTTAGTGTCGATGGATGTAATGCTGCCAGTTCTTGTATTAAATTTATTTGAGTTACTATAGTGGAAATCAGTGTGGGTCGTTTTTTCTTTGCGGTTTTACTTTTTGGAGGCACTATGGTGCTTATATCTGATATATATATAATTTACTGGTATGCGTACCTTTACGTGGGGATCCATCATACGGTGAACTGTCGTTTTGCTGACATTTATGTTTAACACAGATTTGATGTGCTTTCTAATATTGTCCAGAGAAACTCCACTAGTGTATTTCCGGATGTGTGGCAACAATTTTTTTGGGGACCTTCTAGAGAAAGATAGTCTGTATTGTTTGTACCAATTTGTCACAACTTTAAAATAATTTGTTAAAAAAATTAAGAGGGGGCACCAATTAAAATATTTCGCTTAGAAGGAATATGCTAATTCTGGAGGGGTTCTAAATAGAGTTCTATCGTAAATAGAGTTATTTACAATAGGCAGTATCTAAAGGTCTTAAGTTTACAAATTTTAGAAATATTAGACACGTTACTATGTAAGTATACAATTAATAACATTGCTTAATATAATCCTTGTAAATCGAAGTTAGTAACACATAACCAGGAACATAACAATTTAAGGAAAAATTCTTAAAGAAAAGTTGTTGAAATAAAGTATATCAAGCAAGTTCAAAGATATATATGAAAGAGATTCAAAAATTTTAATATTTTATGCTTGATTTAATTTCTATGATTAACGAACATTTCAAATTTTAAAGTCTGATTATTTTTCTTATAATAAATAACTCGCAATGTCAGTATATAACTACGAAAATGACCAAAGGAAGTTTATTGCTGGGTGGGGCAAAAATACAGCCAAGTCTTATCACTGATGGTATGCTGATTTAACAAGAGTTAATCCTACATCTGATTTTGTAATGGGAAGTAATTATTATTGCTATTAGAACACAAAAAAATGAAAGTAGAGTATCGAGGATTATACCTTGAAGTTTAGTGTTATATATATTATACTACAAAAAATTCTCTAAAGAAAACAGTTCTTTAGAAAGAACTACTATCAAAAATTCTTGGGTTAAATTGCTGCCTTCCTAGATATACAGTATCTAGAACTGAAAAGCATAACAATATTTCCATATTCAAAATATCAATGCGAAGAAGCTAATTCTTTGCAACTTAGAGAAATAACGTTTCAATAATGCATTTATTATGTATTAATTCTCTTGTGACTTATATTTCAGGCTATCTTTTGCAAATATTAATATTTTGCAAACAACAAATCTAGTTATAACATTTAAAATAATTTATAATATAATAATTTATAATAATTTAAAATAGGTGTAGTAAATCATTATTATTATTTAACTAGCAGATCTTGTTCATGAATAAATAACGATTAGAAGATTTGAAGGCTAGATTTTTTTTTATTCATTGAATTCTTTGTAAAATTTTATTTAAAAAAAGTTTGGCAGTTCCTTAGAATTTGTAATGGTTTGGCTGCTTTGCAAGTTTCAAAACATTGGGAAAAAAATTGGCCAACAAAAAAACTACCTCGGAAATTTTTTGCTGATGCTATTAATAACTACCTTGGCAATTGCCGGTTGTTTAGACGAATTGCCAGGACTGAAATAGCTTGGTGTAATCAGTAACATTTCTATAGCTAATAGGCTAAGTATCGAAGTAAGTATCTAAGTATCGGATTTTGCGCATGTTATTTAAAAATGTATTAAAAAACACAGTTTTTTAAAGTTGCACATCTTAGTATGTTTCATATTTTGGTATGACAAAATGTAGATGGGTGCCAAAATTCTGACTTATTTACTAATTTAAATCCATTGCGAAAAATAAAAATTCTATTAGTTAAAAAAAACCCAGTGTGTATAAACTATGTATAAACTTGCAAAATGTTAAAAATGATTGGCTAGTAAAAATAATTACAATTATTAAAATATCAGTTTAAAATTAAGTAGTAATATATTGTTGTTGCTAAGCAACATAGTGAAAACAACAAAACTAAACTTAAAATAGATTGCTATTTCCCCCTGA
The DNA here is from genome assembly GCA_035046665.1 of Euphysa ruthae. Taxonomy (NCBI): domain Eukaryota; kingdom Metazoa; phylum Cnidaria; class Hydrozoa; order Anthoathecata; family Corymorphidae; genus Euphysa; species Euphysa ruthae. The sequence goes on along the minus strand of JAUZNK010081100.1, from coordinate 452 downwards.
GGGCAACCGTCAAAACCGATCCTTAAAAATAAAAAAATAAATTCCCCAATAAAATAGGATGACAGATATTATTTTGGTTGCTCATCATCTTGTCTGTGCATTTATATAATCATTTGTGTACAAATATACATTATATATTTATATTTTCAAAAATATTTATACGAGGAATGTTTATATCGTGGGTAACCAGATATCGGGAAGAGTATACGAAATTCGATTTATATGATTAGCTTCTTTGACGGAGTCAAAGTTTAAAGAAGCTATCTACTCTGTCAAAGAACCTAATCATATAAATCAAATTTCGTATACTCTTCCCGATATCTTGGTTACCCACGATATAAACATTCCTCGTCAGTCCGCAAAAGTCTACATCCGTATTACTACGTCACTAATAAAATAATTAACACCTTTCAAAAACACTTGATTTCGAGCCTACGCTATTCCTATAAAAA
>JAUZNK010081089.1:0-13196 GCA_035046665.1 Euphysa ruthae | reverse complement strand
AAATAGCTAAAATGAGTAGCTTCAAGGAACAAGTGTTGAGCTGTATAAATTCTAGTAATTTCTCTCAAAAAAATTTTATGCCCTGTAAAAAAGTGGGGCCCGGTAGCGGGGGCCCTGAATCTATTAGAAGAAATGAATACTTGATATACTCACTGACTTTACCGCCTGATGTAAGTAATTTTCTATTTATTGTGAATGAGTGAGTGAGTGAATAGATTTTAATATTAACGTTTTAATCATTGATATAGTCTTTAATATTTCCAGATTCCATCAACCCGTCTGGATTTTACCCGTTCCACGTTATAGGACAAAAACTTAAAGGTTTACTCGTTCACAACTTTCACTGTTACCGACCAAAGGGAAAGAATTGATTTACATTTTAAGCAACCACTTTGAAGATGAAAAAGAAGATGATCTTGTACTCAATAACTTTTCTAAATATAAAAATTTGATTTACATTAATTTTTTTTTTCTTTGATACAAAATCATCTGTACTGGGAAAAGACCTTTTATTGTCAGTTACTTGATTAATAAACATTGTGACATAACTAGGTAAAAGTTTCCTCATATGAGAATTAGGAACGATTGTGTCTTGGCCAGACGCAAATGGTGATTTCATTGTAACTTTATGAGTTTAAACATCTGCCCCGTATTGTTCATTTTTCTAGTAAATGGATCTAATACAGTTGGTGTTAATTTAGGCTGTTCAAAATAAGTAGCCCTTTTGTATACTTGATATTTATGCGTATATTTAAATTTCATTCTACATGTAATTGGTAAATTCCCTTTAGGTTCATGTATACGTTCAAAAGTTAAATACAAAAGTTTTATTTCCTGTAAATGAAACAGCTTTTGGACAATAATTGGCTTCTGTTTCAAACTTTTCAGAAAATGATTCATTACCATTTAAAATTTTATTTATTCCGAGCATTCGTATGTTTCAACATCTTCGTCGGTGCAAGGATTAAGAAATAAATCACATAATTTGCTAGTATTATTAATTATATCCACATTGTAAGGTATGCGACTGTTATAAGAAGCAGCAGAAAATCCATCATGAACCCATGCTGTGTATCGCTTTCTAATTGTAATTGTGTTATACTAGGACTAGGGTTTGTAATACGTCTAGTTAAATAATCACCTATTGTTAAAGATAACACGTTCCAACGTTTTTCTCTGCCTTGAGTTGTTGATAAAGCTTGAGTTAATTTATAATGTTAGGAAGCATCATTTTTGAATAGTTTACAGTTTTAAGTTTAATTTCTTTTCTCACTGGGTGACGTGCTGATACAAGTTCATTAACAACAAACTGAAGATTACGAGGAAAATAATAACTAGTGGGAGGTAGAGTACCATAATCTTGAGTACGAGCATTAATTTTTAAAGTTTCCCAATAATCATAATGAGATGCATTTGGAAATGGATATAACCTATCTGCCACAACCATGTTACCTTCAGTGTTAAAAATCTTAACACCTTGATGGGATAATTGCAAGGGCGCAGTTGTGGTCGATGAAATAGGCATATCATATTCGCATGTAACATCAGTAATAGCCCATTCAATAGATTCATCAGTGTAAAATAATCCATCCCAACTAGCTGAGTATTTAATACGATCTAAAAAAATTTGGAAATTCGACTGGAATATTTTATATCGCGTTTTGGTTTGCACTGTTAGCATCAAATTTTATATAAAATGTTTCTTTAGCGTCGCATTCTTCGAAATATCCCTTTAAAGGATTTATATTAAAATCTTGATTAGCGGGAATATCTTCTGAGGGTCGGTGGTCTCCCATATTTTATTTTACTTCCTCTTGTGTTCCAACCGTTTCTCTTTTTCGGATGCAAGTACAGCCGCTTGTTCCTCCGAATAATCTTCATTATTAATGTCATCTTTATTTATATCCGTAGTTTTAATATCTATATCTTTTTTTTCTTTGTCATCTTTTTTTTTCAGGGCGTTCTGTTACTTTTTTTATTGCTTTTTAAATAATTTTATGTGGGTTATAAAAAATGATTTTACCGCAATCACCAGACCTATATACATGTCGTTTTTATGTTTTATTGTTCCGTGTTATTTATATTAGTGTTTTGTGCGTTAAATATTCTATTGGGGTGAATTTCACTCTGTCATATCTTTCACCATATTCGAAAACCTATTACCAACTCTTTTTGTTAGTTCTTCATTTACGACGCCTGGGCTGCGTGTAATACTACCATAACTTGTACTAGGTGAGCCACTATGCATTAAAGATGTTTCTTCTTTTCCGATGTCCATCAATTTACGCACATTTTGTCGTTGCATTAATTCATGTTCATCCTCAACTGGTTTAAGGGCTGTTAGTTTTCGAACGCTTTTTTTAAATACTTTTGAAGCTGCTCTTCCAACTGCTCGAGTAGTTTTAACTCCGTTAACAATAGGTTTGGGTTCTATCGCACCTGTTGCACCAAAAACTGCAGCCTCAACATGACGGGCATTTTTTAAGTTTTTACCCCAGACTTTATTGGGAAAAAACAATGTATCATTTTAAATTGCGTTTAATGTGTGTGCCCTATGTTGTCGATTATAATTAAATTCATACTTTCCACCGCTAAAAGAACCAAAACCAAGCCTATCCGCTTCCTCCTGGCTGTAAGGGTGGTCGAATTTGATCATCTTCGGCACCTCGTCGTCTATAGCCACCGATCCTCCACAACAAACGAAATAAGATTTAATACTTTTTAATAAATCTTGTAAATTAAAACCTGTTGATCCGTCTACATTGTCTATCGGAATGGAATGCGGAGCTTGGAATCCTACCTTAAAATACGAATCTTTTATAAAAGGCCTCGGACTCTGCCCAACAAAGCGGCTCATTGTATGCATAAAATTTTTGATGGTGTTATAACGTCAGAGCTCATATATTTTTCAATTTTCCAATTTTTAAAAATTTTTGGTAAAAGTGTATTTCTTTTTATGTTATTTGAAAAGGAAAAATCTAAGCGAGAATGTAGAACAAAAAAGTCTCCAAACTGTTGTTTTGCAATTTCCAGCGGTATAGTTTTCCTTTGGCCGAAAATATTATCAAAAAGTTGTTTGAGCCATGATGGATGCAGACTAATAATTTTGAGAATAATGTCACTTTTTTTTCAAACCTCCATCTTTAAATTTTTGAAAAATTGTACTAGATTTAATTAAAAATTTTTTTGTTATTCCATAAAAAATCTTTTATTGCGTAAATGATGTGAAATATATTGTCTGGAATATCACTGATCAGTATTGCAGTACCTCTTAGATTTTTGATAAAGAGACTAATAATTTAAGAATTTAATCATTTCTTAATATCAAGAATTGTCTCTAACAATGTCTATTTTCAATGTTCGTTATACTGATTCCAAAATCAACTGAAACTGCTTTGAACTGCTACGGAACTTGTAGAAGAGACACACTCTCCATCGTGTTACGCATGATGGACCTTCATCGCATTGTTTATTTACGATACTACAAGTATTTGATACACAAGCTGAAAAAAACTAATGATTTAAAGATCGTCCTTCGAGTGTTAAAATACGTAGCTAGCTGCTAAAATTTGTGTTTTGAATTTTGGTGATAATAGATAAGTAATTTCGATCATTTCTTAATGATGCTTTTGTTGCCCTCAGTCTCTAAGTTAATTTTCGTTTTGTTGACTTGAAGCTCTGCTTCATTTTCATTTTACCTAATACAGCTATTTGATTGCTTTCTAGTTGACCTAATACATCAACTTTATTTTTCCTTTCTTGATCTATATTCATAACCTCGTGATTTTCATTTTGCCTAGCATCCTTACAAGTAAAATCTTTACATTGAGCTATACCCATACATTTTGCAATACTTGGTTTTAAACCTGAAAATTTAGAGTAATAAGATAATGCACAAAATGGATTTTTAACTGAGAATGAATCTTGAAGAAAAAAAGGTTGTATCATCGGCAGCGTATATTGAGTATAGAAATTTCTCATTAATAATATTTAGACCTTTAGCTTCGCAATGCTTTATAAAATAAACATAATTTTGAAACAAAGTAAAAAGGAAAGTAAAGAGAGTCATGCACCTCTTTCTTGTTTAAAGTAATTTGTTGTTGTCTCGCCGTTTATAATACAAGAGTCTTGCTTATGAAGAAATACCTTAATCGACTTTAAAAAAAAATTTTCAACGAAAACAAACTTTTCAAGAACAAGAATGAAAAACATGTCATCCATTGAATCAAATGCTTTTTCAATGAAAACAGCAGTTAAAAAACCAGCAATAATATTTTTTTCACAAAATTCCAAAACATCGTTTATGAGCCTACCTCACCAATAAAATAATTTTTTATATAAGCAATTTGTTTATAGCAAAAATTTTTGGTAAAGCCTTTTTTGTTTTTGAAGAAATAGACTTGGAAATTAATTGTTTATCTGTGTTTAATAATGAGATAGATCTCCAATTTTTTAATTAATTGTTTACCTTTATTATTTTTTTCAATTAGTTCCATAACTGCTTGTCGTTGTGAAGTACTTAATTCACCTTTTTTGAATGACGCTTCGAAGAATGGCAAAAAAAAACTCCTTTATTTCGCCCCAAAACTTTTTTTTTAACCCATCATTTCTTGGTGACTTATTTTCCTGCTTTCCTTTCAAAGCCTCAAGGATATCCCTTTGGTTTACTTTTAATTCGCAAGTATTCTTTGCCTAAAAATAATAGAGTTGGAATACTTAGAAGGTTTAGAAAAAGTTCTTTTCAATCAAAGTTTTTGAGAATTATTCAAATACAGATACAATTTCCTTTTCGTTTGTTACCTCACTTTTATTCCGAATCTCATACTTTAAATATTTCCACTCTAACTGAGAGTTATTGTATGAAACTGATGTTTTTTTGAAGTTGATGAAGATATCTTTTATTTCTTTTATATAATTTTCGTTAGCTAGTAAGGAAGAATCGAATTTCCACAAGCCTGGTCCACGAACCAAAGCTTCTAAGAGTGGTCAGTGGAAAGTGCAGGTAAACCAGAAACATCTTTTATACTACTTTCCAAGTTATTTCACACAAAAATATAATCCAACCGTCTCTCAAAGAACCCACACGACATATTCTGTCTGAACGTGAACAAAGAAGTGTCAGGATACCTTATTCTAAAAATTTCAGGTAACTTTAACAGTTCAGTGAGCTCTATGGTTTTGGAAAATGAAAGTGCGTTAAGAGCTGGTTTATCGCCCTTTGCTTCTAGCTTACAGTCAAAATTTACATTAAAATCGCTTTAAAACAAGATTTGCTTTTTGTTAATATTTTCTACATCCAGCATCATTTTGTTCAGAATTTCAAGAAATTTTATCTGTTCACATTCTACATTAGCATTAAAAAAATTATTTAATAAAAATTATTTGCTATCTATAACAAGATCTTAATAAAGTATCCGCCCCTCTTTATCAAAGAGTCTCTTAACTAATTTAAAATCCTTATTTACTATATAAGCCGTGATAACACTTTTAAAAGGCTGATATTCCATGAGAGAAAAAAATATTGCTGCTTGAAAAATATTTTCAAAGTCAGTCTATTCTCTATAAAACATAAATGCGTTTCCTGTAAAAGGTAATTAAATTTTTTCCGCTATATTCCTGGTAACAGTTAAATGAATTTCATGTTTTATTGCAAACACGAAAATCTTTAATCGAGTCTAAGAATACCATGTATGCCGTTTACATTGGAGAAAAATCTAAATGGAATATCGGATAAAAAGGTCTTTTCATTTTCCCTTTTTACAGCTAAATTTTACATTTGCATTAATAATTTTTTGGAAGCTTCTTGCTTCTCTTCAATCTATGAGTAATACAGCATTTATCAGAAAAAACGAATATGAAATTATGTATTTACCTTGAATACTTTAGTCAACAGTTATAATATTTTAATTCGTAACTTTAGTGTGGACTTTGAAGTTCTGAAAATTTGGAATTAACTTGGAATATATCATAATCTCCACTATTATTTTTGCATTTTCTAAATGCGATTGAATACGTTTGTTTTCGAGCATTAAAGGTTTGCGAAAACATGGCAAGCCAAAGTTAAGAATTGCTAAATTGGAAAATATTATGCTCAAAGTAAAACAAAAACTATGCTCTAGCTGGGAATCGAACCTGGGGCACAAAAATGGGAATTTTGTATATTACCACTATATACACTACGAGCGCATATAAGAATTATCCTAATTCCATATAATTTATTATGTTAGACACAAATACAAATAAAATACCACCCTGAAACTAAATCGGCTAACTTTTTTGTTTACAAGAATTTTCCACTTTGACTAAAGGATTGCCGGAAATTATTCTTAATCTGTAGACAAAGAAATGTGTGAAGATTTTTTTTTTATATAGAGTCATAAAAAATCTCAATTGAATTACGCTTTGTCCAACATAAATTTTTGACTTAATCTCAATTTGCTCATGACAGAATCTCATTTTATTCGAGATTTTTATAGCAGTATTATCGTTTTACCTATATAAAGTCAAACATATGGAGATATAAATTTATCGATATTGATTATCGATAAATTATCGATATTGTAAATAAAACAGCAATAGCAATACAGATAGGGTGCGAGAAAGCTAATTTAGTTCAATCAAAATGCTTTGATCTACCAATTCTCTAAACGCATTAATGTATAATACCTGTCAATTAGTGCATAATACCTAGCTAGTGGTGGTATGGTTGTCATGAACACGCCTTTTGCTTACAATTTTACATAGTCATTTTGCTGATTAGGAAAATTCCTTGTTAGTCATTTCTTCAATCGCAAAACATCCTGTAGAGTTTTAAAGCTAAGGACATTCTTTCGCAGTATGATAAAAAATGGGTTTTTTAAGAAATCTGCTAATCGACATTGTGGCTTTGAAGTGAGAGCATCATGGTGGCGGAATTGATGTATTTGTCAGAGAATTCAATAATAAAATTAATCTGAACTGTCATATGTGTGCTCATCATTCCTAAAGGCGTTATTAAAAGGACTCTGAAGTGGAAAGTATAAATGAAGATATTTGGCGTATTATCAAAAAAGAAAGTAATGAAAAATTCTTGGAATAATATTAATGAAAACTTTTGTTTCTCAGATGCTGAAAAAAAGATGGAATATATTCGAATAATGAGCACATAAAAACGAACACAAAAATAAAATTTTACTCAGCGTTAGGCAACAATCTATGTGAAATATATCAGAACAGCAACTCTTTAAAAAGGCATTTTGGTTGGAAAAAAGTTATCTAATCAAATTTGAAAAATTAAATATTTTTCCTGGACAAATGACTTTTGTCAAGAATTTTCCTTTTAGGAATTACCAGGAATTTTTCTTAAAAATTAGTCAAAGAAATGTGAAGTGATATTGTCCCATATTAAGTCCTGAAAAAATCTCAATTGACCTAAATTAGTCACGTGAGTAATCTTATTTTTCCTATATTAAGTCATCAAAAATTTCAATTTACCTAAAGTAGTCAAATCAGTAATCGTGTTTTGTTTTATACAAAGTCGTGATCGATTCTTAATTGGTCATCATAGCAGTAACCTTATTTATACCCAATATTATAAATTTATACAGCTCTTTAAGAACAAATGCTGGTTACATGGGAACCCATTTTTAAGCTTAACCTCTATTGCCAATTCAGTATTGTCCTTGTTTATCGTAATTTTATCTAATGGAAATTTTATTGTTTTCTCCAGTTGATCTGTATTTTATTTCTTGTTATTAACAGTTTTATAGCACTTTGGAATCAAGGAATAGAGACTCATAGTTTCAATAGATTTAAGGTGACTATAGCGGTTACAGAGAAACTAATTTAAAATGGTACAGATTATTTTGACTTCATTTTCCTCAAACATACAGACAGTGTTTTTTTATTTTAAGCAAATTATAGCAGTGATCTCGTCTGTTTTTACCCTAATCCCCTTACATTATACTACAATTCTTTCAATATATGATACTAAATTATAAAAATATGGGAGTGGTCATAGAAATACACATGTAAATGGCATATTTATACGGATGCATGGAAATGTAAAGACGGATCAAGTCCAATGAAAAAAAGACACGATCAGAAAAAACACACGAATCTGTATAAAATCAGTAATTAGATTAAAATAAGATAAAAGAGACTCAATTGATTAATATAGTCATTACAACGATTAAGATAAGTTTTGTATGATAATTTCTTCATTTATAAAACATTTTAAAGGGGTTCTAAAACCAATCAAAGAATCAAGAACTTGAAGAAGAATAATTTAACTGGAAAGATACAACATTAAATAATTCAGAAGAATGTGCAAAGTTTTTGTTTATTTAAAAAATTAGCTTCAGAAAAATATCAAAATTTCGTTTTACATTTTAGATTTAAAATTTATCTTAATTTGTTATAATAAAGTTCTAAGGTTGATTATTTTCCTTGTCATGAACACTTTTATAGCATTTTCTTTAATCAGAAATATCCGTTTTTTAGTGCTTTTTATTCATTATAATCTATTTCTGTTTTTATTCATTCGTTAAAATATCTATTGTGATCGTATTTAATCGACGCTAAGCCTTAACATCTTTGCATAATATTTTAATAATATTTTTCTATTTATATGAAGTGATAAAAGGGATCACAATTAAAAAGAAAAAAAATCATCTGGAGATTTGGTTCGTAAAAGCATTATTTTGTGTTAAATCAAAAAAAATTTCTGTTTCATAGTTTGTTTAGAATGTACTGTTTTTTCACCTCCTAACTATAAATTAACACTTGGACTTTATTTTTTCTGACGTTCGTACGCAATGTTTATTTGGTTGATTTGAATACATAAATTTATGGGAAAAAAATGGTAAGTGGTAATTATTTATATTATTATAATTATTATAATTATTTAAAGAAAGTTTTTAGCATTGTTTGATGTCCTGGGACATCAAACAATTTTTTTTTTCTAAGCGCAAAACAATGCCTAAACAAAACACAAGTTTTATCATTTGTAAAAATAAAAAGTACATAATACACATGTCACAAGAAGCCTATAATTTGATTACCAAATAACGCTTATATTTACCCTTATGCAAAGAGCACAAAAACAAGCAATGGTAATAAAGTGGTAATTATACACCTGAATTAGAATGTTATAACTTTCTTTTATTTCAATTGGTGAGGTTATGTCAAAAGAGCAGTCTACAAGCTCTTCGATTGCCCTTTTACCGCTGCAAACATAAAAATTTCGTCTTTTTTTTTTCTGCTTTTTTATTTTTTTTTTTGGTTTTGTTGGATACAATAAATATTAAATGAAATTTTGTCGGGAGATACTAAAATAAATATATGAGAATTATTAAGTAAAAATTGAGCCTTTGAAGAGTTGGCAATTAGACGATTATTTTGAGAAAATCATTTCCATAAAATTTTGTTGATTTATTTACTAATTGAAATCTAATTTATACAATACTTAAATTTTCTGATCTAGATTTTATTTTTAAATCTCAGGTTAGTTATTTCCATTGAGCTTCCGTGTTGGAAAAAATCTAAAAAGTAACTTCAAGATTCAAGAAAGGGTTGGAAAAAAAATCTGTTTGATGACTTATACCGGTATTTAGTTCTATAAATTAATATTTCTTCAAACTTCATGTTTGTTTTAATTTATGAAACCGTTGAGAAATAGTTATTTATAATAATTAACACAAATTGTTGCTAAATATTTAATTATCTTAGTGAATATTTAATTATATTACTGAATGTAGTGTAAAACTTGGATCAAGATTTTAAAAAGTAGTTTTTAATAGCTAGGTTTTAAATGCTTGATTTAATTTCAATTCTCACAAAATATGCTATTGAACACGAAAACATAAGCCACTTCATTTTTACCATGAGGAAAACATACCGCCAAACTATGGATTTCTGTCATTAGGAAAGCATGCCGCCAACCTATGGATTTGCATCACGAGGAAAGCATACCGCCAACCTATGAATTTGTGTCATGAGGAAAGCATACCGCCAATTTATGGAAATCTATCAATTGTATTTGAAATTATTGCACTACTACTCAGCTACGATCACTGACAAAATATTTCATTCCTACTAATTATTTTTTAGTTATCATTTCAGAGGTATCTCGTATTTGGGGAATATTTTGCAAAAAAAGTTAATATATGCCTGAACCGAGTATGCCTGCAATTCCTTCTCTCTTTTCTATCGAAACAGAAAATTATGACTGTTAGATTAATGCTTCTCAGACGTTTTTATTTGTCTAAACAGTGTTTCTAATGCTCAAAATATCCTTCAGTTTAGTTTTTTTTATTCCAAACCGGTTAACAGTCTTTCTGCCATGTCATACTCGATTTTTGTTAGCTAATTTTAGTTTTTGTTTAAGTGTTTTTCTGGTGAAAGTTTCAAATGACAATATAATATTCTCTAATCTATTGAAAATGACTCAAAAGAAAAATTAGACCAAAATCTAATCGTATCTCCTGATAGGTAAAATGATAATTTCTTAAATATTACTTGGGTAAATTCAAAATACTTTACTATGTAAGAACAAAGAAAAAAAATTAAAAAAAATCTTAGGCTAAACAGTAAGTACGTAACAATAGTAGTATCTCCTTTGTAAATGAGTAGATTAAATTAGATAATCTGAGATCTAAAAAGGTTTTTATCTTATATAATAGCCTCATTTTGATTTATGACACCGAGTGAATTTTATTTTTTAATGTAACTGATCCTATTGAAGTGACATATCTTACCCGTTTGAGTCGTCTAATAATCACTCATCCAATTGGATACAAAATCTTTTTTTCTTTTTTAGAAACGAACTGATTTTATTTCCATGAACTTAATACTCAACTCCGCCTTCTTCAAACAGTTGTCGTCCAGTAGTTAAATGCCTATTTTTGACCCTTTTATGTATTTTATCAAAATTCCACCTTGGTTTCGATTACTTAAATTTAAATATCTTATTGAGAAATAAAAATCTGCATCTTCTATCCAATATTTTCACGGGTAAATTTATATGCCTGTCGATTTTTTGCAGAAACAATGGATTTAAACATCGTATTTGCGAATCTGTGAGAAAGTTCACAAAGACTTTTTTCATTTCGGTTACACACTAAATTCTTTATCACACAACTTGAATTTTGAATATTATTCAAAAAATCAAGCATTTAAGAGTTATCATCCCATACTATTAGTTATGTGATGCCTATGTGATCAAAAAACACCGCAAAAGCAGATGCATTTCATAAAAGGCATATTCAAAATAGGTTAATTAATAAGGTTAGTTAATTCAATTAGGTTAATTAAAGATAAATACGCCAGAAGTCTCGCATCATTTAAAAAACAAACTGTAATAAATTATTCTTTATATATCAAACAAAAACTATATGATTATCACGCAAATGAATTGATGAGATTCTATTCAAGTAGAGTTGAATGATAATTACGAGATTTTATTGTAAAGGTTTTACTAATTGGCACGCCAAACTATAAACATTGTTTTTAAAACTCCGAAGTCAAAAAATGGCTTTTAAAAAACTATAGTCCCAAAATAGATTCATAATTTTTATTAATCAAAACTTGTATCAAATTCATAATGTTTATCAATTATTTGCGATTCCGTCACAGATCATCGCAATCATATCTCAAAACAAGGGTGTATAAAATGCCGTACTTTTTTCAGTTGGAGTATTCTTTTAATGAAAGTTATTAAACTTTCCTAATGACTTTGCTTTTTGTAATTTGCAGTCAAGAAAGCTTACAAAATAATCTTCGTTTGTGGAAAATATGGTGACACCATGCTGAGTTGGGCTTAATACAAGACTACCTCTGTATAATCAACATATAAAGGTTTGCGAAAGCAAACCAGGGGCATAAAAATGAGAGTTTCGTTTGTTATCAATACACCGCTAGCGCATATGGGAATTATCATAATTCCATATAATATATTCATATTCGTATCTGCAGAAGAAAACTGCAACAGAACTCAATAAACAACAAACTTTTTTACGCTATGAGTGATTATAATACAGTAAAGCTGTAAATAGAAATAAATTGTCTTTGACAGCATTGAAATTAATTTTTATTTGGTAACTAAAAACAGATACATATTGCCTCGATTGAATTATTCTCTTTGTTCAAATATTATAAATAAAGAAATGGGGAGGTAAGACAAAACATAAAAAAATGCTACTCTCGCTTTTTTGCTTACGCAATAATCCCTCATACTATCTAGTTGAGGGATATGATTTTTTTTTGGCAAAACTTCATGATAAATTTTTTCCTAAAAAAATATATATATAATAAATATATATATATATAATAAAAAAACTGGATTCACAATGTTTTTTGGTTTTCTTTTTAATGTAAAGATATAATAAATGTCTAATCTTACGCTGACAACAGTAAAAATATTTTTCCCATAAAATTGTAGTAATTTCCTTGAATAATTTTATTTTAAGATACTTTAAAGGATAAACCGAAAAAAATTCCAACCTTTTAATCTTCAAAATATCTTTTATTTAGATCACCTACTTTTATTACCAAAAGCAGTCTTTTAGAAAAACATCTTAAAACTTTAGCAATCTTCGAACGATTAACCGTTAGGCTTCTTTAATATTGACTTTCACGATGCCCTTGAAAAAGCTCGTATCCCAATTTTTAATTTTTACCAAAAAATATCCAAATATTATGTAGAAGTATTAAATTGAAAAAACATTAGCCTTAAAAAATTCAACGCTTAGAGAGCACAAATCTTCAAAATCTTAAAGATTCATTGATGTTAACCTTCAAAATACATACTTTCAAATCTTGGTATTCAATGTCACCATATAAATATGTCAAATAAACCAAAAGTTAAAAACACAACAACTATGAAGTTGAAAGAGAAACGAGATTTTTTTCCCATCTTTAACCTTGCGCCAGATTTAGTAGGAAAGCAGAAAGAAATACTTATTGATTAAATTGATATTGTATAGATATATTATGTATTTCACTGAATGTAACTTTTAAATACTAAAGTCCCAAAATAGGTTCATAATTTTATTTGTTACAATCAATTGCTAGAATATAGAACATAATAACTTTCAAGACAAAAGATTGAATAATAACTCTTAGATTAATGCTTCACGAACGTTTTTTTTTGTCTCGACAGCTTTGACATAAATCACAAGTTTTTATTTAACATATATATAGGCTTCTTTTCAAAGCTA
>JAUZNK010081078.1:0-13196 GCA_035046665.1 Euphysa ruthae | reverse complement strand
ATTTAAAGAAAATTAAGTCAAAGTTTGGGCCCTTATACCAGTCTACCAGTATCAAAATATCCCTGAATACTGCCCTGTACACAATAATACAACAATTTTGTTTTGTTTTTGTTTTTTTTTTTCTTGGTCAAATAACTGTATCACTGGATTTGTCACGAGAGTTAGGTCTATGATGTAAACCAGGATGGAAACTTTACCAATCATGCAGTAAGTTTTGGTCCAAATGAGAGGAGAATCTTGAAACTGAATTGGAAATTCAAAGCGCAGAAGATCCAGAATTTGAAGAAAAAGAAAAAATACCTACAAAGGAGAAATTGAACACCTCCTTAACTGTGATTGGTATCTCTCTACTTACAGTGAATGGTATTGCATTAGATACTATGGTTTCTACTCACCAAGAACTCAAAGAAAGATTTGGTATGAGTAAAGCTGTACCAAGAAGAAGAAGTTTTCACCACTATCTCAACCACTGAAATCTCTTATAAACAAAGAAGTGAAGTTTGAACAACCTTTCCATTTTTCAAAACAAAAATTATAAACAATGATGTGACTCTCCCCAGCATGAATGATTGTGTTGCTTGTTGGTATGATACATTCTGGTGGGTTGGAATGGTGGATGAAATCAAAGCTGATATGAATGATTTGAAAATTAAGTTTATGTAAACCCCCATGAGCTATCTAAAATATTTTCATGGCCGAAAAGGTGTGGCAGTTGTTGGGTCACAATAAACAATACAATTTTAATATGTGCAATTGCAACAGCATTCAACTCAGAACATTATTTTAATGGGAAACTTTTTTCACAGCTTATTTATATGTAATATCTAGAAGAAAAAAAAAATTTCATAAATATTATTGTAAATTTTTAAACGGTCTAATTGTATTTAAGAGAGAGACCATTTCACAATTCCTTTTGACAATGTTTTAAAAACTATTTGAGATGACTTTTAAAAAAAAATTTATCAAAAATATTTTGACAGACGTCATCATTTTTTTGTTTGAATGCATTCTTGTAAATTTTTGTCAAAAAAGGACAATTCAAAAATTTCTTTATACGTCAATTTTGGCTAAAAAGTAATTGGGCATAATTTGGGAACCGCTTAGAATTAGACACTCAAAGTTTGGGAATTTCAATATTTTTGTAAGATCTTGCTGTGATTAAAAAAAAAAAATCAGCAAATTCTGAGATTTTGAGTTGCATGGTCTGGATGCTTTCACGTGGAATTACCCTATAGTCAAAAATTACTTTGAACCTAGAAGAATTGCAAAAACGGATTACTTTTGGTGTTATTAGTTATAAACTGTTTAATATGTTTCAGTGCTTGTTGTATTTTAGAAACTGCTAACAGATTTGCACAATATATACAATATTGCATTTGATTCTGCACCTACTTCAAAAGAAAAGTCTTCCGGGAAGGCAGATTTTAAAAGACTTGGATTTGCAGTAAGTTCCGCCTTTGACAGAGTCATGTCTATGTGTCCTTCCTTCCATCCATGAATTCCAAAGCTTGGTACTAACAATTACTTTGCCATTTGAAAGAAATTGAAATTTTGAATATTTTAACATATTTTTTGAACCATTTTGGTATCTGGGAAAACTTTTATTTTTCTTGTGGCCAATTTTGCCTATTAAAACTTTACTAAAAATATTAGACAATCTTTATTGTTACAATACTAAGTAAAGAAATATGTTGTATAATATTATCATTATTCATACAATAAAGGCTTTCTTTATATTTATCAGCTTGCTCTGATAAACTTTGTGCTCTCTTTACTTATTTACAAGTATATTATGTTGAATCCATTCCCATTGAAGTTTTAAATTTTTGAAGAATAATGGAAAACTACTCCAATAATAAGCTTCTTTAAAATATTTACCAGATCAATTTATATCAGAATTGACATGCAAAGCAACAGTTAGGTGCTTATTATTGAGTGTTTATGAATTTTCTCGTAAATTATTAAGAAACTTGCAGCGTAAATAAACAAATGAATTTCTCAAAGATTGTTGAAGACCTTGAATTTGTGAGTAGAGCAAAGACACAAAAATTGGAGTGGCCTTATTTAGAAATTTATGTAATAAATTATTTATATTATTTATATAAAAATTTATGTAATAAAAAAACATATTTTGTGGAAAAAAAGTGGTCTTGAATTGAAATTATATTAAATTAACGATTATTGATTCTGTGATAAATTGTTAAGTTTTGTTTTATTACGCCAACAAACCTGTACTGATGTACTTTGAAATCCTATCATACTTTGCAATAGAATGCTTTTGCACTTTAAAATACCTGTCATACCTCAAAATACATTTTTAAATACCTGTTGCATTTGTAAATTGTTGTCTTACTTAAATAATTTTTTTCTGAAAATGGTGTGTATACTTTTTTGCTGTCAAACTTTGAAATAATCTGATATGTTAGGAAAACATATTTCATAGCCATAATAATGGTTTCGGTTTTTGATTTGTATTATAGTGGTTTGTAAATTCTAGTGTACTTTTAATTCTTTAAAAAAATAAATTGGTATCTAAAATACTCAAAAAGTTTTTTTAATATTTCACTGTATGCATTTTTTAAAATGCTATATAAATTTATGAATAGCAATGCATTTCATTTATAAACTTAGTTATAGAAATTGTTATTGTTACAGATTTTGTAAGCAAATGGTACTTTGTGTTCTAAAAGCTTAGTTTTAAAATTTTTATCAGAACATAGAACATAGTTTATTGGTATTCGCAAAACCTGATTTAGATTACACACATTTTTACTTTTTTAAAGACGGTTTTGAAAATAATTTTAAGAATGCAAATTGATGCTAAAAAACTAAGCACATACAGGACCATAGAAAAGTTAAATATTCTTATGAAAATAATGTGTTAACTTTATAAACATCTGTAAGTTTTTTTTTATATTTTAAATCAGTGACTTTCTGCAAGTCTAAAAGCTACTACTAGGCAGAAAGTTAAAAGAGATAAACATAAAACAGGTTTTACACAAACTTAGAAAGATATTGGATGACATTAGACTTAAAGGATTGGAGACAATAATCCGAAAGAAGCTATTAAGAGGCAGAGAGTTTCAAAAGCGAGCAGTATGTGGGGAAAAAAGTTGATGAATAATAGTTTTTGTCAAATTTAGGGATCTATACTATTAAAGGATGAGTAGCGGATGAACACTTTGTAGTCCTTGAGAAAGTCACAAGCGAAGGTGATATTATATTGAAATTCTACACATCTGCAATGGTAAAGTGATTGAAGATTTGAAATAAGCTCAGGACAACAAGGTTGAGTATACGTTTCTGAATTCAATCAAAAAGGTGTAGACATACAACTGAGGCTCCTGCGCAAAGATAGATGCAATATTCAAAACATGGTCAATGGTAACTTTTGATAAAAAGTATATAGCGGAGAAAGTGCACACCCGAAATAGCTATCCAACCTTTATGGTAGATTTTGCGTTTCATTCAACGTAACAGTTCCAAGAAAAGTTTTGTCAGAACTTTAGGCCTAACAATTGAATCTGCATATGTTCAGAGAATTCAATGATGGAAGGAAAGGTGCCCTAAAGCGTTAAAAGATTTAAATATAAGTGATTTCCACTTGCAAAATGTATTTTGTTACCCATTTATAAAAGTTATGAAATGCTCTCCAATTATAGTTCAGTTTCAACGTGGGACAATTACTTCAAAATTTAGACAGCACACCATCAATTGATCTTTGAATTCGCTAAAAGTATGGTCAAAACACTGTTTTTTTTTTTTTTTTTTTTTTTAGAGCAGTGATTCACCACTTACAGATTTTAATGAATGCCCACCTGGTATGTTGGCATATGATTGTATGTTATATTTTGCACGTCAACATCAAGATCAGTACGTAAAGGTAGAATTTTTTGGCCTAAATAAAATACAATATTTTATCTTTAACAATAGCTTTATTGACTACTATTGACTATCCTTTACTCTGTAAGGTATGAAATCACATAATTATTGACTATCCTTTACTCTGTAAGGTATGAAATCACATAATTTTATCTTACTTTTTTATTTTTTGCTCTAACATTCTAAATGCTTTTTTGAACATATTTTTGGAGATTTTTGACTGAGAAGTCAATATTGATCAAATGATCAAATGATGTGCATTGAGGTGCACATCATTTGATCAATAGGGGCATAAAATAGGGGCTTTTAATCCTTACAAAAAATTAAAGAGATTCATAGACTTATCTGAGAAATTGGCAAAAATGTGAAATGATGGTTATAAAATAACCCTGCTGGTGATATTTCTAGTCAATGAAAATAAAAGCAATTAATCAAGTTGCAGAAGTAAAACTTATACTACGATAAAAATAGCAGACTATCATATCACTTAGAAATGTGCCAAGTCATCTGGAAAGTACTTCTCCTTTTCAGATAGAAGCCTGATTTTAGGCCTAAAAGAGTCTTGGTGACACAATATCAAATGGTGAATTTTCAAAATAAATAAATACCATAAAAAATCTTTAAAAATATTATAAAAATCTATGTATTAGGATATCGAAGTTTTCGTATAGTAGCAACCTAAGTATTATGTCAGATGATGGGTTTTTGTGTATTACTTTAAAAAAGCAATCATTTTTTGCTTATTAAAAATATTTCAGTGAAATTGAATATTTAAAGAGGACTAAATGAAAGATTTTTTTTGAGCTAATTTTAAAGCTAGATAATTTCATAACCAAAAAAAAAATATATAATTAAATTTTTCACCAGAGTTAGATTTCTAAAAATCATTACACTGGTATAAAAATCAAGTAAAAAAACATAGTTTTTGTTAAGGGTTTAATTTGAATTTGTTTGGACCCTAACAATTGCTATTTTTTAAAAATGTCTTATTTCTTAAAAAAAATTCCCACCTTCAATCTTTCAAAAGCTAAAAGCTAATGAAAAAAAAAGTCTGAATCAAAAGTTAGAATACATTAGCACCTTTTGACTGTCGGACAAAAACATTTTCAATTATCTGACAGAAAAATATAGCGATAAAAATTAGACCAAAATCTACAAATAAATATATATACATTATGTAGAAAGATAGACCCCCTTCTCCTACTTTAAAAAATATTGTGTTTTATTGCACTTTACATATTTCCATTAAGCCATATATGTTTCAAACTAATAAATATTGTTTCGATAACAAATAAAAAATGTTGCTTTCATTTTTAATTATTTTAATTATACAATGGACTAAAACATGAATGGTGCTTACAAAATCACTTACTGCTTTTAAGTAAGTAGCATAACATTGAATTTTGTAAGAATCGGAAGATCAAACATTCTGGTTTGTAGATTTAAGGTTTTTCCTTTAATTATTTCTCAAGGTTGAGCCCATAAATCTTACTCGAATTTTGTATGAAAGCCAATAGAGGACATTATAACACCCAATAGAGAAAATTATAACAGCCAGTAGAGGACATTATATAAGCCAATAGGGAACATTATATAAGCCAATAGGGAACATTATATAAGCCAATACGGAACATTACAACAGCCAATAGAGGACATCACAACAGCCATATGGGCACAAACCAAAAATTTTGTTTCCTAATATTGTATGAAGTTGAACCAATTGGTCTGACTGGTATTTTATTGTATCATATCACATAGGATTATCAGATTTTGGGTTTATTTTTTTATGTAGGATATTTTACTTAATACTGTAAAACTTCTGAATACTCTATATCTAATCTGAAATCAGAGAGAATGAAGTTGTTGAAAAGAACAACTTCTCTTTTGTATCCTTGAAAACCATTTTTTAATAAAAGGCTTACTTAATTCTGTTGATTTAATCCAGAAATTATGGTTTCAGTTTACTTTCTATGTATCAAAAATGTTATTAGAATATTTTTACAATCTCATTATTATTATTATTTTAATTAATCAGAATGATATCGCTAAATCCCCTCTTATATCACATGCAATATTAAAATCTAGTTGCAAAAAAACTAACAAAGAAAAAAAAGATGGGATTTTAAAATTTCTATAGCTTATTTCCTTTGCTTAAAGGGACTCCAAGTTACTTCAAAATGTT
Organism: Euphysa ruthae; assembly: GCA_035046665.1. Lineage (NCBI taxonomy): Eukaryota > Metazoa > Cnidaria > Hydrozoa > Anthoathecata > Corymorphidae > Euphysa > Euphysa ruthae. Next base: position 7,132 of record JAUZNK010081078.1, on the reverse strand, counting down.
GGCCTCTATTTAAGGATATTTAAGGATATACGGTTCTTGAGTTATAAGTATTTTTGGCTAGGGTGTGAAAAAGACGACAGTGCAGTTACGTATGGCACATTTAGGACATCACATTTCCCTCTGTACATTCAAAAAAAAAATTTAAAATTTTTAAATAGTTTTTTTGTAGGGCGATGGATGTTTGTGAATCTGTACAAAATTTATAATTTTATTGTTAAAAGGTGGCTAGTTCCAAGCTCTTATGTTTTTGGTTTATTGATAATAAATCAAGTTTGAACTCTCAAATAACTTTGAAATTTTTTGAGGAGTACCGTTATAACATGATAGATTTGCACATGAATTTTCTTTGAAAACTGAAAAGCCAAAATGAAGATATTCCACACTGTCAAAAAATCTAAAAGGACCTGGAAATAGCCACTTGTCAAAAATTTAGTTCCAGTTTTTGTGCGTAATTATTAAAGACATAGACATCTATCATGTTACCAAAAATTATTTAAAAATTGTTATTTCTGAAGATATAGATGAAAATTTGGTGTCCTAAATGTTTCATACTTACCTGTGATACTATCACAAGGCTTGTTTTAAACCATACCCCAAAACTTCAAACCCTTATAACTCGAGAACCATTTGTAGGGTTTTGATAAAATAAAAAGAATTCTTCATTATTTAAACAACTTTTTAAAATAAAATTCAACATGTCAAAGTACTTTGGATTCTCTTTAAGTCTCTAAACTCAAAAGCTTTATGAAAGAATGAGGTAATATATTTATATAATTTATATTATTATATTATATTATATTTATTATTATATATATATATATATATTTAGGTTATTATGGAAAACTTTGGTCGTGACGAAGAGTATGAATGCCCGTTTGCGAAATGCACAAAACAATTAACAAAGATGCTTTGTGAAGTTCTTAATGTTGGGGAAACAATTTCCGATACAAATGAAAAATTCCAACCCATGTTTTTCTCCACGAATGATGTGTTTGAAGAACTATATTGTGTTTCAATACAGTTGCTCAATAAGACGTGGAAAGAAATGAGGGCTACATCACAGGATTTTTCAAAGGTTAGTTTGTATTTTTCTGAATATTTGTTTGTTACTGCGTAAATATCAAACTTGTTTTACAAAAAATTACACTATATTTATGTAATCATTAGAATTATGTTTAAAATGGCTTGTTTCTCCAAATAACTAGCAAAATTATAAAATCATCAGCCATGTGCAACAATATTTGAATACAATGACTATGTTATGTAATCATAATAGAATTATATTTGTGTGCTGCTTAAATAATTGTTTCAGTTTCCAAAGATATTTTCCATTACATTTTATTTTACTTTTCTGATTATGCCCTATATTTGTAACGAATTGTGACTCCAATTTCAACTGATTTTTTCATGAAAAATATTGTTTTTATTTTGCGGAAATTTTAAATGATGCTAGAAAAAATTATAAAGAAAATATTAATACCGCATTAAAGTTTTCCATAAACAATTTGCAACATTATAATGGAAGCAATTTAAGATCAGCTTCTAAATGTTTTGAAACTTGAAGGCTAGATTATTTAAAAATTATATCCAGATAGCTCAATGGGTAGAGCATCTGAATCCCAACCAAAAGATCATGGGTTCAATTCTGGTTATCTTCCACTCAGGGTATGAATATCCTGTACGGTAAATTTGGAGTTTTATCTCCTCTTTAGCACTCTGCCTATTAGTGGCTTCAAGTCTTGCATGAAGCGACTTATTTTAAGAAAAGCTTTTTTTTTTTTTTTTTTTTGAAGTCGACTATATTTAAAGATTGAACCAGTTCCCCTTCCTTAAAATATATATTTTTTTTGATCTTTGAATGTACGTTGTTTTGAAGTTGCTTATGGTTTACTTCTAGTACAATGTTGTAATTTGCTTATGGGAAAATCTAATGTGGAATTTGAACTTTAAAACTATTTATCTCATTTCTGGTGTCTTGCATGTTATAAAAACTATGATAAAAACGTGCATTATGTATGTATTAAGACATTGATAGCTGTATGTGAGTATAGGTACAAATTTATTTAATAATGAAAATATACTTATCATTTGCTGTAGATTTATAGATTTTCATATATATGAGCTTATAGCCGTTATTCTTTATAAGGCTCTTGTTTTAAGAGAGAATTGAGTTTGAATGTCATGTGATATTGCAGGTTATGGGCGTTGTGAAAGATCAAGTTAAGCGTGTTCTAAATGGAAAGCCAGATACCATAGAAAAATTTAAGGTATGTATAAACCGTTACTTTATGTTTCCATATCACAAAGTATTCAAGTCATACAATGGTATCATTGAAATTAAATGTTGAATAAATATGAAATTAATTTGTGTGATAATGCAATTCAAGTGAGCACATATTTCTTTATATAAACAAATATGAATCATTCACTTCTCATGATACCCGATTATATTTAGCATCAACTCTTTACAGAGGCGTTATTGTCAAACCTAAAATTCTTTTGTATTATACTTTGAACAAATTATGGGAGGCAATGTGACATAAAAAGCATCATGGAATAGAATATATTTGATTAAGCCTATGTCATTGGATGTAAACATTTCACACTTTTTTATTCTAGGGGTGTGATTGAATATATTTTGTCTGTATTCTTAGACTAAAGCTTTTGGCTTAACCTATCAACAGATACTGCGCCTAATGCAACAAGAAGCACTGGAACGAAATATATTGGATTCTAAGACCAAGCCTGTTATGTGAGTAGTAAATTTATCTTAATAAACTTTTTTCTTATAGAAATATGCTTAATAAAAGAAAAGATATTGAACTGCGAAATATTTTTTAAAAATAACAAAAATTGAGATTTTCTGATTTTAACCTGAGATAATTGGCGACATTTTTAGAGGTAAAACAAAAAAAAAGAGAAAAAAAAATCTGATTGATTTATGCCTCATGTGATGGCTTATAAAATTTGTTTGGCTGAAAAGCACTCAATATAAGTTAAAGAAAGAGTATGTGATTTTACTTTGTATGAAAAATTAAAAATTATATTTTCCAAGTTAAACTTGGTTTTGGCATTTTATTATCGGGTCAAAAAATATTGTGTCTTTTTTCAATAATAGGGAGCTGCGAGAACAGATTCTCCCTGAGATTCGTGAGCTGGTGCGACAGCAGCGTCTTTCACAACTGGTGGAAGGACTTGTCTTTACTCAATTTGCAAAGCGAGGTCAACAAAAAGGTGAAAACAAAATTTTTGCATATAGTAAGGTAAATTTTCAATACTAAAACCAATCACACCAATCAATACTGATAAAACCCATACACCGAGCAGGAAAAACCTGTGATGTACATGACTGAAGATAAAGATGTTTTTTCAGTGTAAAAAAAATAACTTGATAAAGTCATACCAATGAAATTTAAATTGTGTCTATAATTTTTCTGGCTAATAAAATATTTTCTTCAAATGGAAAAATTATTGTTATAAAGTTATTAAAAGTTATTTTATTTGTCCTATTACTTGATGTTTTCTTTCTGGAATCATTCATTAGTTTCTGATATTTTGCTTGAAGATAGGCTCTGCTCTTAATACGATGTTTTGACTGTTTTAAAAAGCTTAATTGAGCGCTGTAATTTCCTAATGAGGTTTAAGTAAATAGCATCTTTCTTAAATATTTATACTTTGATTACACTGATATTATATTAATTATTTGCCTTTTGTTTCTTTGAAAGAAAGTTTCTTACTATATAATTGTTTACTTTTTTGCTTGGATTATAAATCATAAAATTTATCATACCGCACATGACCGGTATGTGTGAACTCAATAAAAAAATATTTTCATCACCCATCTATGTCATTATAGAAATGTGCTCAAAAATTATTAAGATTTGATGCAAGTAAAAGAGGATTTAGAAAAGTCAATACTACATAATAATATATATAATAAAACACCAAGGTTTCGACTTTATCCTGAAAGTGAAAAGCATCAGCTTCACTTGGTCTAAAAATTGCGCTTTTGGTCTTTCATGTAAATATATATATTTACATCAAATAATTTCTTGGGTTGTACTAATTATTACTTTTTATGTGATTTTTTACAAATATTTACCCCATGTTGACCAAAAGCTTCACAACCCTTAAAAAAAAGAATTTGTAAGCTCTAATACTGTGTTAAAGTGAAACAGTATTGTGTCATCTTTACTTACCTAAGCAAGAGTTTAAAAATTTATAAGTTACAAACTTAAATTTTTTATTCCTGAGCACTGTTATGGCAAATTTTTATTTGCCAGTTTATTTCATTATGATACTTTCGTTTTTTTTTTCTAGGTTATTGGTTCTGTTGCTTGTCTCCTAATCATCGATTCTTACATTATGGAGAAGTTCCTAGTAACGATGTCATCCCAGTAATTGATTCTCTTCCAAATAAAAGTAGGTATTAGTTAAAGAAAAGAATTTGTTTCTTTTAACCTTCTGTATAACACAATAAAATCAATTTTTGAGAACCACTGAAAGTTTTTTCTTACATTATCTACTCTTTTTATACTATAAATTCAGTGCTGTTCGTTCGTCCTTGCTAAATCGCTGTATCCATTATTTACTTTTTTTGCTATTGATTCAGTGCTGTTCATTTGTCTGTGCTAGATATCTGTATCCATTCATTACTTTTTGTACGATTAACTCAGTGCTGTTTACTATAATCTGGATAAAAGAAGAGGCAAAAGTCATCATTTTCACATTTTTCTTGAGATCCATTTGTTTTCCTAATTTTATGCATGAAGTTGAAGGTTTACAAATGATATGACAGTAGTGGATATCTGAGAAAATCATTTGTTAGCCCGATTTTGGAGTAAGCAAGGAAAAAAATTTATAGTGTCTTTGTTTTTTCGTTTTTAAATAGTGTTGATCCAAACTGGTGCTAATTTTTTTCCGAGTGGTTGTTCTAAAACATTTTTGTCACATTGGTAGGAATAAATGAGGTTTTGTTTTGCAATTTTTTTTTTTTTTACTCTTTTATACAATCTGCCAGAAATCGCTTATCATATCCTATAATACTTTGATCATTTGATCGTAAATTCTTTTTGCTGGCATTTTTATAAAATTAGCCCAATTTATGTATACTAACTTACTATTAACTATATAGATTATTAACATTTTTCAGTCCCTATGTCTGAAGTAACAAGTATAACAGTTGGAAAAGATTGTCCTCACATTAGTCGTCTAAAAAAAGTAAGTTGATTACATAACTAATTAAAGTTAAATAGAATACGTAGGATAATTGGGTGAGGAAGAGTTTTTCAATATCTTTTTATTACAAGATTTCAAAAAATCTTCTGCGGCATTTTTAATTGGTGATTTCAATAATTTATGCTTATTTACTATTTTTGAAATTGAAAGAATTTCCTCATTAACCACTACAGCTAATTCCTGGAAAGTTTAGAAATTTTTCCCTATAAAACATTACTTTAAAAAAATTAACGTAGCGATGATATTATCCAATTTTATTAATTGCCCATGGTTACTCTTGGCTGAGTTTACTTAGTATTAATATATTATTATTATCAGATAAATTCAATTTTCTCCCTGTTACACCTGCATTAACAATGAAGTTATTTTATATTTAGGGATTGGTGCAATTAGCATTTTCAGTAATGCATAACCAAGAAGAACACTTAGATTTCATTGCTCCAGATCAGCAATTAGTAAGTGTTCTATCAAATTTTTATTTGATATCGTTCAAAATCTGCTTAATTAAAGTTTTCTTCAAATCTGATCAAGTTGTTATTAAATAAAAAATTTAATTGCCAAAAAGTCTTTTTAATGAACCATTTATGTTTGTCTGAGTGTATTTTATGAAGTCACCTTTTTCAGTCTATATGTCCTTCAGAAACACATCTTGTTTCACACATCTTGTTTGACTGATTAACATATCAGTGCAACACATTTTATTTGACAGCACAGCACATCTGATTTGACAGCACAACACCTTGTTTGACAGCACAATACATCTTATTTGACCGCTCAACACCTTATTTGACAGCACAATACATCTTATTTGACCGCTCAACGCATCTTATTTTTCTAAACTTTTTATGAGATTGAAATAACATAATACACTTCCTTGATGCTTTATTTTTACCTGTGAAATATTCGGATTTAGTGTAGCAATGGTCAGTTATTTACAAAATTTAACTTTTTTTCAATTTTTGGAATTGAAATTTTTATGTTTTTAGAATACAAAAGAGATTAATAACTTTTCCAATATTTTTTTTCCCCCGCAAGGCCTTTTTAGTGTTGGATATTTCTAAAACTTGTATTTGATCTCAAGCATAAAACTCGTCTTGTTTTCATTGATGTTTCTAAAACTTGTATTTGACCTCTTGTTTGAAACCCATATTTTTTATGTTTACAATTATTATAAATTTATGAGTAAATTATATAGATAATCCTTCTTTTAGTTCTCGGTATGGACAGATGCACTCAACTCATTGTTAGGAAAAGAGGTAAATCACATTATTTGCACCTAAATTTTACCTATACTCATGAAATTCTCTATGCCTAAGAATTTTTCAACTAATGGTTCTCTCCCTGATTGGGGTACCACCACAACTTCCCACGTTTGAAACTCAACTCTTCTCCTACCTGGCCATCTGCTAAAATCCAATTTTAATCTGAGCCCTAGATATAAAAAAATAACTGCATTATTATTGATTGCTTGGTCTTTTTACGTTACTGGTCCCAAATAAGTCAAAATGATTTTACATATGTATGTACACATACTAACGTACACATACATACTTACACACATACGTACTTACACACATACATTCTTACACACATACTTTCGTACACACATACATACGTACACACATACATACGTACATACACATACGTACGTACACACATTCGTACATACACATACGTGTGTAAACATACGTACGCACACATATGGATGTACACATAAATATGTACACATAGGTATGTACACATACGTATGTACACATACGTACGTACACATACGTACACACACATCCGTACACACATATGTACATACACATACATACATACACATACATACATACAATGCATACATACACATACACACATACAATACATACATACAATACATACATACAATACA
>JAUZNK010081067.1:468-13197 GCA_035046665.1 Euphysa ruthae | reverse complement strand
ATAAAAATAAGGGTAAAAAGTTGGCTGACGGAAAGGCGATTGGTGGAAGGAATAGATTAACGGATAAAAAGGTTGACTAGATGCAGAATTTTTATGGTGAGGCAATACGAAATAACATCGGGGACTTAGAGGGTATGAAGGATGCGGTGTGGATGGCCCCACTATTTACAAAGCTGGTGGCTTCGGTCTATCTAGCGAGCTTGAGGATTTAACGCAAAAGCGCCCATTAAAACGTAAACCAGTCGCTCCGCTGCCCGACGATTCCGATATTGACTTTGAGTCATCGACGAACAATCACTAAATTATGTACATCTGTGAATCAAAAATCCCTCTTGTAGTTTGTTATAAAAACAATGAGTTGTCAAAATACCATTACAAAGGCAGCAATTTTCCTTTATTTGCATATGACTATTTCAGTACCCGATAGTTTATATATTTTAAAGAAAAATGATAATTTACGCCTTGTATATTAGACATATGTCGCTGTAATTGCATTTCGATGATGATAAAACTCCTAAATTTCCACAATTATTTTTATTTTATGACTTATAAATGTGTATTTGTGTTCTAAATAGCCCAAATAACTTATGGTCCAAATTGAAATTTAATCGCATAATTATAACATACATATTTTTTTTTATTTAACTTTAAAACACAAATATCTCTGTTTCGCAAATCAGGGGGTAAAAAAGTACGCTGCAGGTAACTGCGGCTGAACCGCTTAACGGAATTACATGAAATTTTCAGGGATTATTCGCAACATTATTTAGAGTGCAATGAGAGAATTACTTTTTGAAAATTTTACTTTTATGATTTTATATTCCCAAAAAACTAATTTTGTCGATTTTACCCCCTGAAAATAAAAATTTTAAAATTCCGCTTCGCTCAGTGCGTCCGCAATGTTAAATCGAATCATAATGCTAAATTTCATCTTAAATTATTAAGCGGTTCTCTTGTAATTATCCGCAGCGTATTTTCTAATTTTTTCAATTCGGGCCCTAATCCGGGCCCAAAAATCGATTTTTTTTTTTTTTTTTATAGAAAATTTTCTCATATTTTGTGCTGGATTCAAAACTTCATTGGAAAAACATGCCTAAAACCTAAGTTATAGCCGAATTAGTATTTTGACAATAATATAATTCTATCTGTACTGGACCACCTTAAAATATTTACGCGCCATTTGAAAATTATGGTCTAAAAAGTCTAGGAAGAGTTGTATATGGAACAACAGGAGAGGTTGATCCCAATTGAAGAGATGCAAGAAAACAATTCGATGCTTCGGAATATTGATTGCACGACTCTAGCACAATACCTAAGTCATTCCTAAAAAAAAAAATAATTTATTTTTCTTAAAGATATAAAATGGCATATACTACACCCCAAACTATTGAATTTGCATAGTATATTAAACACATTAATTTTATATATATGTTTACAATGCAAACAAATTACACATTTGCTTTATCAGCTTTATTGATTCTATTTAGATGAACAAGTAAAAGATACATTGCGGCTTCTAAGGACTAATCTGCTAATGCTAATGGAAATGATTTAAAATAGGCAAAAATTCAGAAATATTAGCAACAACACTTTTCTGGCATCAATACATTTCGGAAGAATCGGAATATAAGTATTAATATAAATCTTCAAAAAAATCAAAAAAAAAAAAATTCATTTCTGGACCAAACTTTGCGCCCGATTAAATTTACAAAACAGCCGAAATTTCAAAATCGTCACAAAAATAATGTTTTTCAACCTAATGCCAAATCTCGGAAGATCAGCTGGAAGAGCTTGGGCTAATTAGTATGCATAACTGACGAGTCCAAATAAGAATAAAACGCACCAAATGCTTTGATCGGGCGCCATACAGCTCACAATTTCCTAGCAGCATAAAAAGTTCCAATTTCTTGTGTGAAATTAAGTCTTTGATTTAAATTTTTTCCATTTGAAGGGCTGGGTCCACGACCGTTAAGATTTTCAAAATGATCAATTTGCCCAAACATCATAAATATTTATATTAATTAATAACATCTTACAAAAATTACTTAAAATAAGATTTGGCTTTTGCACAAGAGAAGGATTTCAGAAGTGATAGAGTTAGGTGAATAAAGAGAGCATAGTGGTAAGGGAGGTTCGCTGAGATGGGGAATTGATAAAGAACGAGGTTTGTAATTAGGCTCAGAGAAATATAGCTTGTGATTAAGCATGAAATCAGAAGTGGGGATAAGGTAAGATGATTTTAGTTAACTTGTCGTTAAAGTATTTTTTTCGTGTAGTATTTTTGGGATATATAAAAACATTTCGAATAAGAAATTCTGGTTTATTATTAATGTAAGCCGCAAAGATTTTTTTAATTTAAGCATGTCCATAGTAATAAGTAAATATATTTACCATATGGTGTGATTGGAAGCATCCTGGAGAATACAACCCCTCAAGGTCTTTTCGGCGAGTAACAACTCGCCATCCTCATGATAAATCATTGCCTGGAAATTTATAAATAGGTTTAACACAGAGAAGCTCACAAAAAAGAGATTCTCTTCCCTTTTATTTATCGAAATTTTTGCATACTAATTATATCGTTTTTTAAGACAGCTATGATTCGAAATACCCAAACAATGAAAATTAAAGCTGCTTGCAGAAATTTTAACGATCCTATGCATAGAAATGGTAAAAAAAAAAAAAGGACAACATTGATAAATTTTGTCTATATTGATTAGAATTTTTAAAGAGCCTATTTATTAAGAAAATCTCATGCTTTTAAGGATTTATGTATGGAAACATGATCTCTTAAAAATATGTAAAATAAATAAACAATACTATGCAAATGTTAACAATAACATCACATATATATTTAGTAATACTAAATATTTAATTTTTTAAAAAAAAAAAGATCAAAAAAAAAAGATAAAATTACTCATTGAAAAACAAGCTTAAAACATACATTATTTTTTTGCCGTACCTTGTACCTTGTCTGGTAAAAGTAGTAAATGAATCTTAAAAAGTGATTTGCTTTATACGAGAATATGCTGGTTATAGGCAAAAAATTAAAAACAACCAGTTATTTTTTTTTAAAGAAAAATTTCGTGGTTTATTTTCCTATGTTGCCAAATCATATCATCATCGATGTATCGCCGCCCAACGAAATCACGTCATCATCGATGTATCGCCGTCCAACAAAATAATATCATCATCGATGTATCGCCGCCCAAAGAAAGGTCAATGAGGTGCGGCCGATAGAAATTTGATGTGAAAATAAACGCGTCTATTATTAAAAGTTTATACAAGACCTTACATTCCTCTATTGCAGCATTAGAACATTGTTACTTAGTACCAATAGCTAAAAAACCTTACTCAAGGCAACTTAAATATATCTCTGTAGCAGAGCATTTAATTTCAAAACAAAGAAAAAGTTTCAGGCGATTTTTGTTTTGTAAAACGCCAAATTTCAGCTTGCTCCCGTAAGCTTTCAATTCCTCCTCGATTTCGGCTCTTTTAACACTAGTTAGAGGCATAATAAGTAACTTTTGATTAGTACCTAAATTGAAAATCAAAACATAATCCCTTGTAAACTTATCTTCACAATGACAGCTAAAAATGCTAGTTTTATAATTCTTGAAAAAAAATTCAAATTTTTGAGACCAAGTTAAAACATGTTTGACAAAAAAAAAAAATCGTATACCAGATAAAAATAGAAAGTTTTCTATATTTCTTTCAAAACTGTGTCATTGAAATAGGACGAAAAGTTGTAACATCCTCTTTAGACACAAACAGAGTAACTGTCACGGAAAATAATTGTCGTAGAGCAAAAAACAATTAATCTCTATCTAACGACATTCTAAACTAAATCGAAAACTGTTCTAGAGGTGACAAACTTTTGTACAACAATTTTTATAAAAAGAAATAAATTTTAGAAAAAAAAAACGTAAATTAACAAAAAACAAAGAAATTTAAGCTATTTTCTTTAGGTGGAATTTCATATCAAGAACGCAGTTGGTTAATTATCAGAAGATATAACCTACATCTTGACTACAAAACTCAATATTCAATGTAGTCCCTCAACTAATCACCTTTACACACTTGCACCATACCTTTTAACTGTTGGTAAAACGATTGCAAAGAAATAGATATATTTGCCTAGCAATGAACAATCGCTTTAGTCATTTAAAAAATAACAATTATGGTTTTAACTTAATTGCTCCTAAAAAAATAAGATTTTTTTTGCATGAAAAAGATTTAAAACAAAAATAAACACTCACCAATCGTTGAGCAGCTGACAAATGAAGAGGGTTTACTGCCAACGCACTTTCGTAACATGCTCTTGATTCAGTTGTGTTTTTTTGTAATTCATTAAGACGTCCACGCTAAAAAGTATCACAATTATAATAAACGTAGCATACAAAAAATTTGATAACCCAGTGTCTTATCAATTTAAAAGAATTTTTATTGGCGCTAGTGGGGGAAAGAAGTGGGGGTAGAGCGCATGGAATGAGAACACGCAGAAGATAACAACTACCAAAAATTCACCTAACTAAAGCACTTATATACCCTGTATTTGAGCATTTTGTTTGAAATGCACCTTAAGGCATTTATTGCAGGTCGATGAAATTAAACCGAATTTTTGTAAAACCATCATCGCTAATTAATCTAAATTGGGATAAATTTTTCATTCGAAAAATTTTGACAAGTGGAAATTCCCCATAATACTTAAATATCTTTTAAGCTCTTATTCAAATAATCAAAATGGTTTAAAACATTAAAATTGATGTTTAAATAAACCAGATGCTGATGATACTTGATGATTGCTGTTTTTTTAAAAAACGTATTGAAAATCCAAAAAAATTCATAAGGATTTCTTAAAGGAAGTGTCCCACCACAAAATGACTTCATCTTCATCAAGATTTAAAAAATAAAAAATTTTAAAAACTTAGTTACAAAGTTGTTGAAATAAACATAATTTGCCAAACCTCCAGATTTAAAATATCAAAAAATGACCACGTTACTGGCGCACAAAGGTTATCACGGCAATGCAGAAAAGATTAAGTTCGTATAATATCTATTTGTGTTTTGCTCGTTTTCGTTTTGAGGTTCTTTTCAAAAGTTGGACATTTTATTTTATGTCTACGATATCAGAAACAGAATTTGCTACAAATTTCTTTTCAAATTGTAGCAATTCAGAAAGCGAAGAAAGATTTGAAGAGCTGAACGAAATATTCCAAAATGCTATGCAACAGTACATGTTTGAACCATCTTGGCATTGAGTGTGATTCGGAAGAAGAAGACATCGAGGAAAATGAAGAAGGCACACAACAGTTTACAAATTTGAATTTACGTATGGGAAATTTGGATTGTTATTATGAAAATTGTCACGAGTTATAGGCAAAGACAAATTTGAAGGTATTTCTTTAAAATTATTTTCAGTTCTGCATACAGTAATTATCTTTTAGTTTTCTGTTTATAAAAGTGTAAGGTCTTTTTACACGTAATAGGTTATCTCGTAATCTTTCAGAGAAAAATTAAATATTTATTTTTGTTTCCTTACAATATAACAGCTGATCGGATAGGAAGGAACAATTCTTCGATTTTGTTTTTGTATTTACAAAATATAATAAGTTTCGTGATGTTTTCCGATTCTCTTGTTTAGGTCACAAATGTATTGCTCTGAAAAACATTTTGGTAAGCACACGAGATAAAAAGGGTGGTGTTTAAGAGGAAACTCCAATGTCTTTGGAAAAGCAATGTTCAGTAAAATGAAGATGACACATCCAAACATCAGCGAGTAGATTTTCTCATTTAAGGTTTTTATATTTCTTATCTTCTAGTTTTATAAGTTAAGCGTGAAAAAAAAAAAAAAAAAAATGGTGGCACCCTTCCTTTAAGAAAAGAAACGCATTTTTTTGGATTATTCTCGATTACTCTCAAAAAAAAAAAAAGTGATCAGATGGTGTTTGCCCCAATAAAAAAAATGCAAAAAAATAAAATAAATAAAATAAAACTATTCCATGAATTGAGCCATATCAAGCATTAAGTTTTGTAATTATTGGGAGTGCGACAAAAGTTAACCGTTTAGAGCGTTTAAATACAGCATACAATTCAGACTATCTTTCAATTCGAATTTCGATTGTTTTTGACACCGGAGTTTCTTTAAATTACTTCCGGATTAGGATTAGCGTTCGAATATTTCATTTTCCAGCCTGAACATAATTTTCAAGTTGTCTTTATATGAATTAAAGGATTTGTTAGGTTTGGATACAAATCAAATTCAAAAGAAGGGAATCAAAAAACTTTTTTAGTATTATTTTAAGATAACAAATATTAATCTTTGTTATTCCTCAGTGTAATGAAATAATATCTGCTATAAAATATTTCTGTTTCTATTTATTCTATCTATTACTTCTATTTCTGGTTTGTTTTTACACGAAATCAAGACAAATAATCTGTTTCGAAAACATTAAACAGCAAGTCAAAGTAAGATATAAAGTTTCCGAATAAAGTCTTTTGTTAGTAATCTTTAAAAAAAAAAAAAAAAAAAACAACAACGAATTAAATGTTATATAACATATAAAAAAATTTGTTAGCATTATTTACATTGGTCTGATAAAATCAGAAAAGCAACATGCTTTAGTTATCAGCTATATATTCAAAGCATTTTAATTATTCAGAATTTTATTAATGGAAATAAACAGTGGAATATATATCTACATATAGCTAATATGAAATGGAACTAAAAAGAATAACGCCATCACCAGAGTAAAAATATTGATATCGCCACAAAATGCATTTATATTTTCGCGTATTTTGTATAGCGATTATTATAATAATGTTAGTGCTGTACGAACAAGAAGTGAGCTTCCAGCCATATGACGAGAAAGAGACAATCAGTATGTATGTAAATAAGTCAATTAAGTTGGATCTAGATAAGCTATTACAAAGAGCGAAATTATTAAAAATGAAATTAAGGAAAGAAGAAGAACTCCTGAACGATACACAAGAAATAAAGCATGAGCTGGACATTCATTTCAGATTCATGAAACCGATGAATTATGTGTTCGGTAAGTAGTAATTTTTATTTCTATTTTGCTAGACCGATTAAATTTTAGCTCCATCGAATCACTGGAGAATAGCTTGACTTATTTAAACTGAGTGAGCGGTAGTGAATTGGTGTGACATGAAATGAGCTGCATAATGGCGTAATTTTTTTAATGCAGCATTTAAATATTTTGGTTTGTATAACATTTTATCCGCGAATTAAAGTTTGATTCTATTAACGCTATTCGAAACAACATTAAAATTAAAGTAAGTGATTCAAAATAATTAAGTTATCAAATAATTATAACTCCATTCCAGATTTAAACTGTTTAAAAAACAGTTAAATTTATAATGTTTTTTAACAGATTTATTTCAATAAAAGAATTTGTACCTAACCACCAGAAAGGTTTAAAATATCTATTAAAATATATATTTCCCTCTTGTTTGCAAAATTTAGGTCTTTTGAAAAAATGGTCACCATTCTCAAATTACTTGAAAAATTTTTTCTATCGCTCATTTTGTTAATCAAACTCAGAAGCATGAACGAGTAATTTTAGCGGACATGAAAATTGTTGAAAAAAAGCATAAGATATAAACTTGCGTAAATTGCAGAAAGTATTCAATGCTTTATAAGAAAAAAAATTTTTCTTAACAAGTGGCCACATGAGGTATTTAGGCTTAAATTGACTTTGTATGAGGATAGTTGTAGGAAAGTTAAAGCAGTATGGCCTAGCTGTAGCACATTTTCCGATAATATTGTATTGTAATATAATATTGTAATGTCGTGTGTTCAAATCCACTCGAAAGCGAAAAATGAAATATATTTTTCAAGGCCTAAATTGGGGATATATTCGAGTGAGGTGCCGTAAATAAAGCTTTCGACAGCAAACTGTCGAAAACAGTTCAAAAGACGCACAAAAGTCAAACGATAATTACTAAAAAAAGAAATTTACCATGTTTCAATAAATGATTTTGAAAACAAATCTCGTTTCTTGTGAATTCAAGATTTGAAGTATTCTTGTAAAATAAAAATATTCCATTAAAAATATTATTAAGACAATAATAAATATCATATATCTCATGCAATTATATTCAAACATCAGCGTTTTGATCACGATCTGATTTCTTAGATGTAGTTTTCAAATATAAAACATATGCTTCTTATTATCTTGGTTTAATTTTTCTTCAAAGTTATTTACCTACCATATAGAGGACATCCGCTGATATTGGAAATTTTGTCGAAGCTTCAAGAAGACAACTGGATGCTTGAGTTTCATCTCCGATGTTTATAAAACATTCAGCTGCGATAGAACAAAAACATGATTTAGATTAATATATAGAAAAAAGAAATCGTGGCCACAAATTTACTTATTAAAAATAAATTGAATTACTGTGAGAATTTTTAGAACCATCCCAAACAAAACTTTTACGAAATTTATCTATAAGATTTGCCTAGATCCAATGAATAATTTAATGAGGGCTTGAAGCTGTAAAAATGACCTAATATCCAACCCCACCCCATCCGACGGACTAATATCATATTTGGTGAATTTTTATTTTATAAAATCATTAGAAATATTTCCTTAGTTCTTGCAAATAGAAAAAAAAAATCCTATATAGTCATTTTTTTGTTTATTCTATTTTTTTCGTTTGTTCTATTCTTTTGTTCATTCTAGGGTAATAGACTGCAAAGCATTTCTGAGAAGGTATAACAAACATTATACTTGTTAGTTCTTAAAAGAAGCTTATTTAAATACCTGTTACAAGCCAAATCTTGCAGAGCACTGCCACTACAACTGGGTGGCTGCTACCGGAGACAGATAAGTAGGTACCAGATGCAGCTTCTGATAAAGCCCGGTCATACTGAGTGGATGTTGCTATACTACTTGTTTCGTCTAGATAGAGAATTTATCCCGAAATATAGTTATGGCGATTAACTTCTGCAAAAGTAATTTTTTGTGAAAGCCTAATGGTATTTTAAAAAGTTTTTTTTTTTTGATTTAATGTTATAAAAGTTTTGTTGAAAATTTCTTTCAGATATTTGATACACACCTATTTACTTCTCTCTCTCCCACCATACCTACCTACCTACCTACCTACATACTACCTACCTATTTAACCACTTACCTACCTACCACCTATCTAACCAGCCTTTAATCTTGTTATCTACTATAATAATCTCCAAAATAGAATTTTCATTAGCCTGTTGTTAAAATAAGATATACTGGGTAATAAGAATTTTGATATATTTGATTGTATCAAAAATATCATATTTTACAAAAACATGAGAAAAACTTCGTCTGATTTTAATAAGATATGGCACAACCCCATTTTATTGATAAACATTTTTGTGATAAACATTGTTGTGATAAACATTGTAATGATTCCAGCTCCATTGTATGTATGTGTGTGTGCGTGCGTGCGTGTGTGTATGTATGTATGTGTGTATGTAGGTACGTACGTACATACGCACGCACGTACGTATGTATGTATGTGTATGTATATCTGATTGCAATTTCACCCTGTTTTCAATAAATGGTTATAGAAAATAAGCATGTAATTGAGTGAAAATTTGTACAATTAAAGATTAATTTAAAATTTGCTATTTTCGCAATTAAATCTTTGAAATTAAAAATAATTCCTTGATTCTACAGTTTCCTCTCCATTGCCTAAACACTTAAACATTTCTCTTTTTGCAGAAACCAGTAAAATTCCTTAAAGTAGTCTGTTCTTAATTTTTGAATAATATTAAATAATAAGCTAAAATGTGGACAGTACTTAAACTCACAAATAATGCAACCCAAAAAGTGCCAGATATGAAATGCAAGGCTAAGTTTCCATGTGAGGCAAGTTTGAGTAGGGTGGCAGAACAAAAAATAAATAACAATCAAAATGGCTGAGCGTATCGTGTAAATAAAGATCAAATAAACAACAATTTGAGTGATAAATCTACATTAGCAACAGTATGGTAGGATTTTTGCTCTTGTCACTCTCATGATAACATGATAAAAAAAAATCATTCTTAAGTTTTGTAAGGTGGCAAGGCTCACTGTGGGTAGACGAAAAATACGTTTTAAAAATTTTTGTGGGATTTCATGAATATTTTTTTCAAATTCCTGCTAAAATTTCATTTATCAGAAGTTAACGGCAAATTTTTAATTTTCCCCACAAATTAATAATTCGTAAAAAATAGAGGAAAATCAATAATAATATATTAAAAATTATTTTTTAACTTTATAATTTTATAAAAAAAAGCCCAAAAACACAATAATAAAGATGTTTTGGAATAAAAAATTCACTCTAATACCCTTCCAGGGAGTAAAATGTTATTTTAAACGTTTTTAAGCTCAAATAAAACCATATATGAAAAAGTGTAACAAAACCTATTTCAAAAAAAGTTGTTATAAGTTATAAATAAATTATATAGGTTTAATAGCATAAAAATCTTATATAAATCAATTCTATTGTATAGAATTTTATTTCCATGATTCTATTATGCAACAAAACTATTCATATAAAATTCTATCTCTTGTTAAAGATCCAATTTTCTTCTTGTAATCAGAAGTTAACTAATTCGTTGTTCAAGATGTCAGTGATAAAATTCTTATGATTGAAATGAACTAATGATGTCATGATACAGTTTTTTATCAAGACTTTTCAGTTGAAACAAAATTTTATTCCTTTTGGAAACTTGGTTTTAAATAATTCTTAAAGAAATTCCTTTATTTTTTAAGATTAAATTGTTAAAATTAAAAAATTTTTTTCTATGAAATAACACAAAATTAACAATAGCATGGACATAGATAAAACTAAAAAAAAAAAAAAAACCGGTGAAAAAAACATGATGTAAGACAGGCCTAACAACCAGTAAAATCACAATAAGAAATTGTAAAAAAAAAAAAAAAAAAATGAGATAAGCAAATGGGAAATCATTCAAGGAAAAAGAGGAAAGTCAAACCGCTGTGATGCTTTTGGAAAAGTCAGAATTTTAAAGGGTATTGCAAGACAAACATTATATTGTACGGATTCGATTATGAGGATGATCGAAATTTATGTTTGTTTATGCTACAAATTTCCCTAAAAATTATATTCAATTAAGTATTTTACCAAGGCTTATCTCCAAAATTGTCTCCCAAATAATGCAATTATCGAATCGTTAATTCTTAAAAGGTACCCTAAATACAGACTTAGAAGCCGTAATTAAGACTATAGCTAGTAAGTCCGGGACAAAATACAAATTTTTAAGCATATATTAACCTAGTAAGAAGAGGAAATGGAATTGCACTTCTAAATAAAGCTTTTATAAATAAGTCCATGTTCGAACATAAAAGCAGGATAGATTTCGGAAATAAGTTTATTCAGGAATAGAGGTTTAAAAAAAATTTATTATGACCCTCATGGATGATATGCGATGCGAGGATATTTTTTCAATGATATACACTCCTTCCTTTAAATCATAAGTAATACTACTGCAATTGCAGTTATAAGCAATACTATCACTATCATAATTATACGTAATTTAAAAGAAAATTAATGAGCACTTTTAGTATAGAATGATGGTTTCTTCACTATTTGAGCATAACAAAAAAAATACCTAACAAAAATAAAAAAAAAAAGATTTATAAAAATTACCAAAAAAAAAAAAAAAAAATTGCCCAATGGGCTAGACACCCTTGACATGGTTTGCCATCACTCTAATTTAAGAAAAGGTATATATAATTTATAATAATGTATAGCCTTTCAGCCTTTAGCAAAAATACACTTAGGTGATAGTATCCTTGTCAGTATTGCGTAGCAATGTATATTATGCTACATAGCAATGCCAGTTGAGGAATTTACCCTAAAATTTATATAAAACTAAACTAAGTAAACTTTTGACTATGATTGTAAGCTAATATCTATACTTCATCTCGTGAAAAAGTGTTAGGTTTATCCCATAATTTCATTTAGGGAGCTTCCTACCATGCTTGGCATATGCTTAAAATAATTTACCTGAATCTTTGACACTAGTTGAATCAGCAAGTCCCATCTTTTTCACACTAATTCTGTCCAGCTTACCAGAAGGGCTTTTTGGTATTTCTCCATGAGACACAATCCTAAATAATGTTATTTTAATAATTTCTCATAAATATTGAGCACCAAAAGCTACAAGTACTATAAACATCGACAGAGTAAAGATTTAGAGTTTTTTAAAAGAAAAAACTTTAAAAGTTTATTTAATTGATTGAAAGCAATAGAAGTGTGAATTAATACTCTTTTTTTTCTTTTTTTTTTTTAATTAATGGCTGCCAGAGAGCTTCTTAGGATAGAAAGATAAAAACCAACAAAATGGCCCTAAAAATATCATATATCTTGTTGTGCGTATGTAGCAGAGGAGTCAGCTTAAAAATATCATATATCTTGTTGTGCGTATGCAGCAGAGGAGTCAGTTTAAAAATATCATATATCTTGTTGTGCGTATGCAGCAGAGGAGTCAGCTTAAAAATATCATATATCTTGTTGTGCGTATGCAGCAGAGGAGTCAGCTTAAAAACATCATATCTTGTTGTGCCTATGCAGCAGAGGAGTGAGCTTAAAAATATCATATATCTTGTTGTGCGTATGCAGCAGAGGATTCAGCTTAAAGATATCATATATCTTGTTGTGCGTATGTAGCAGAGGAGTCAGCTTAAAAATATCATATATCTTGTTGTGCGTATGCAG